>QAXF01002262.1:53565-65767 GCA_004335645.1 Dunaliella sp. WIN1
ACACACACACACACACACACACACACACACACACACACACACACACACATACACGCATTCACACACACAAACACACACACACACACACACACACACACACACACCACTTACCTGAGATCCCTTGTCCCAGCTTTGAAGCTGGTGCTGCTGCCCCTACGCACTGCTGCACACCCCTCAATTAACAGGAACACAGTCGCCTGCTGCAGGCTAACTTGGTGCCCTTTGTTGGTTGATGTTGAGTTGGGAGCTGGCACATATGTGGACTGTGTGGAGGTGGCTTTTGTGAGCAGAGTGCCTGCATGCAAGCATACATAGATTGTATGATAGAGGTTGTTCAAAAGTTGTCAGTGAACAAGTGAAGGTGCACGTGTGCAAGGGTAGAAAAAAACACCTGCATGCAAGCATACATAGATTGTATGGTTGAGGTGGCTTAGGTAGTGTCAGTGGACTACTGTAGGTGCATGTGTGCAGGGGTGAAAGGAGCACCTGCATGCAAGTGTACATAGGTTGTGTGATTGAGGTCAGTGGATGAGTGGAGATGCTCGTGTGTAATTGTGGGCTCAGCACCTATATGCAGGTGCACTTGTGTTGCAAAGTGAGTGTCAGTGGAGGAGTGTAGGTGCATGCATGTAAGGAGCTTTTGCCAGGCATGAATGGGGCACCTGCATGCGTGACTGTCAGTAAGCAGGCTGCATGAGGAGCTCAGGTGCCTGTGTTTTACCAAGAATGGTTGTGTTTCAAGAAGCTGTACACCAAAAGAATGAGTGCCATGGACAGTGCCAGCTAGGGGCTTGCGGCTTGCATGCTGTATCCGTTGAGGGTGCATTGGCAGGGTGCAAAGGAAGGCGGCAATGGGGGGGTGCAATGAAAGGGCACAGATAAAGGGTGCAAAGGGGGGGGGGTAAAATAGAAGGGTGCAAAGAAGAAGCGCAAAGGAAGGGTGCAAAGGAAGGGCCCAAAGGAAGGGTGCAAAGGAAGGGTGCACAGGAGTGTGCAAAGGAAGGGCGGGAAAGAAGGGCGGGAAGGAAGGATGCATAGGAAGGGTGCAACTTTAGGTGCAAAGAAAAGGCGCAAAGGAGGGGGCGCGAAGAAAGGGGTGCGAAGGAAGGGTGCAAAGGGAGGGTGCAAAGGGAGGGCGGGAAGGAAGGATGCAACTTTAGGCGCAAAGAAAAGGCGCGAAGGAAGGGGCGCGAAGGAAGGGGTGTGAAGGAAGGGTGCAAAGGGAGGGTGCAAAGGCAGGGTGCAGAGGAAGGGCGCAAATGTCCGCTGTTATCGTCGTGAGCTCATGAGGAATATTTACTTGTCTTTGCGCTCAGAATAAAGCAGTTATTGCGTTAGATAAGCACCTTGGGAAGAGTGAACTTAGCTACACCTAAGAAGAATATGCCTGTGTTTAGGTTGATGTACTCAGGAGCGCATTGCCTAAGCATTGGGAGAGCTTGGTTACATGATTAAGGAAGTATTGCCTGCGTGTAAGGTTAGAGTGGATGGAGAACCTTGAAGCAATTATTGATAAGTTGCTTGTACAATTAAGGCGCATCGGTCAGCGCTACTTTATGTACCTTGAACCCCCCAGCTTTGCCACTCTTGATGTTTCATATCTCATTGCCTTATGTCTCGCACACTACTTGCATCACATACTCTCCTGTGTTCCATGGTATGTACCATGTTCACACACCTGCTGGGCAATGGACCAACTGAAGGGCATCTGCCAGGGAGTCCAGGTCACCTAAGGTTACCCCCGTAAACAAAGGGTGCATCCGCAGGTATGACAGCCGGTCCTGCAAATGCGACATGACAGGTATGCGGTATGACAGGTATGACAGCCAGCCCTGCAAATGCGGTAAGCAGTACAGAGGGGTAAGCAGTAAGATAGGAGCACGAGTAGGAACAGCCCGATTGCCCCTTTGTGTAGCATAGCAATTCGCCATTGCAGCGGCTCCTGTCTCAGATTCCGGAGAGCTCAACCTTCAGAGCCCACAGCTGTCTTAGTGTTGAGGTCATGCCTATAAACTGGCCAGGCCCGTAAGCTGGCACCATTACTCCATATTTGTTGTACAAACAACCTGGTATAAACATTGTGATGCGTATATGAAGAGGGAACTGGCCAGTCTTTTCACGCCTACAAGTGCTTACTTGCACTGCTCCCTATTGGCCCACCACGCTGAGATAGTTGCCCCTCTGAGAACCAGCCGCCAAAGGACCGCAGTTCCCTGCTGTTCAACACCTCTGCCAGAGTGTCTTCCCAGAGCATTCACAGTGTTTCTGGAGCTCACACTGCCCAGTGCCTCTTCAGTGCTGCAAGCTACACACATCATGAGACACAATCAATCCCCTCTGTTCCTGTTGACTGAGGCCCTCAGACTCTACTTTAGAACCCATGACACCTTCAACCAGAGGCTTCCCGGAGCAGTTATTAGCTTCTACATCACTCTCTATTTCATGCTCAAGGTGCTCAAATTGAGCTACAATGTTGCCTCTACCTGCCGCCTGAGATCTGCCACCTATGCTTGCTGCCTGAACAAGAAGACCTTTCCCCAGCTACCATGTCCTTGTCCCTGCTATTTACATCCACTGCTCAAGGGTCTGTGTCACCCCCATCCCCCTTGCTTCTGCCCTCGTTGCATACCTACTGCCTGAGATCCACCACCTCTCCCTACCGCCTGAACAAGAGGACCTTTCCTCAGCTACCATGTCCTTGTCCCTGCTAATTACATCCACTGCAAGGGTTTGTGTCACCCCCACTCCCTTGCTTTTGCTCCCTCTTTGCATACCTATTGCCTGAGACCCACTACCTCTGCTTGCCGCCTGAACAAGAAGACCTTTCCTCAGCTACTATGACCTTGTTCCTGCCATCTACTTCTGCTGCTGAAGGTTTGTGTCACCCCCACTCCCTTGCTTTGCTCCCTCTGCACGCCTGCTGCCTGAGGCTCAGATTTCTGCTTTATATTTCTGTTTGGCCCCCTCTGCTCCCTGTGCATACCTGATGCCTGAGACCCAGACACAAGCCCTTGCTTTCTTCCCCGCGCACATCTGCTGCCTGAGGCCATCATTTCTACCTGCTGCCTAAAAAAGGACCTTTCCTCAGCTACCATGTCCTTGTTCCTGCCATCTACGTCCGCTGCTTAAAGGTTTGCACCACCCCCAGGCCCTTGCGTTTGCTCCCCCTACATACCTGCTGCCTGAGACCCAGGATCTCCTTGAGCCCCCTTGAAAAGTCCTCAAACTTCAAGGACAGCAGCACCGCGCCACGACTGGCCACGACAACATCCGCATGAGACATTGGGTTGTTGCCCTGCAGCGTATCATGCATTACTGTTTTCAGTCAGATTGGAGGCATACTTGCGAGCGTGCACCAGCACTTGCAGCAGCAGTGGGGTGGCCTTTCAACTTAATAGATTTGCAAGCAGAGCAGGGCCCTCACAGAGCAGACGCCTTCAAAGATGCAATGACAAGCAGCGCTGCCCCACACATCACCACAGATATGCACTCGCAAGCAGAGCAGACACAGACCCCCACAAAGATGCACTCACAAGCGAAAGGCCCCCCCATAGCAGATTCCCACAAGGGTGCATTCACATACAGAGAAGCCTCCCCACACCCTCACAGATATGCACACACAAGCAGAGCAGACACAGACCCCCACAAAGATGCACTCACAAGCAAAAGCCCCCCCCCCAGAGCAGATTCCCACAAAGGTGCACTCACAAGCAGCGCAGCCTCCCCACATGCATCGCCACGCTTGAGCGTGGCTGCCACAATGTTGTCAGAGCCGTCCCCTGTCCTGTGCTTCTGCGCGTTGGCTCCATCGCTGGAGGGGACGAGCACAGAGAGCTGCAGGGCATGTGCATGTGTATACGTGTGTGTGTATACGTGTGTGTGTGTGTGTGTGTGTGTGTGTGTGTGTGTGTGTGTGCGCGCGCGCGCGCATGCACGTGTAAAAGGAAAATTTATTGTCCTGGCTTATCTAGATGTCAATTTCCACTCGTTCAAGTTTGCACTAGCTCAGATAGGCTCTCCTTGTACATAGATTTTAATTCTGCAGGCTTGCAGTGGGTAGATCCTTGCAGCTTCCCCTACGGCACAGGTGCCTTCTCCCACCCCTCCACTCATTCAACCTTTGTTGCAAGAGCAAGGACACAGGAGCATACTGTTCTTTCTTAAAGGGGTTTGTATTTTCTTTAAACAGGGTTATTCTCTAATGCAGCAGCGTTATGCAGCCACAAAAGCCAGCAAACTCTATTGCCTTTTCAGGCAGTTGGCTGGCATAGATAGTGCGATGTACAACACTCTATGCTTACCCCATGCACTCCAAAGACAAGCACGCAATCAACCTTTGCAGACAGCACACAATTGCAAGACATGTGCGGCATGCTCTCTCTGCTTTTGTGACCGTGAGGTTGCAGACAACTTGTACAAAATAATATGCAGAGCCATTTGCTGGCAGGGCTGCTCTTTGCACCTATCAAGCACCCTTGACTCTTCTAGCTCGCTATGCAGTAAGCGCAGAACCAGAACTCTTTGCCCTTGTACCTCCTCACACAGCAGGAGTACAGCCCTTCCTAGTGTCTCACCTTTCCAGAGAGTACAAACTCAGCTCGTATGCACGGTGTGCCTCGGGTTCTTAACCCTTCTAACTCTCCACACAGCAAAGGTACAGCCCTTCCAAATGTCTTACCTTTCCAGAGAGTACAAACACGGCTTGTGTGAACGGAGTGCCTCAATTTTTTCTACCCCTCTAACTCACCAACTAGCGAGGGTACAGCCCTTCCAAGTGTCTCACCTTTCCAGAGAGTACTAACACAGCTCGTGTGAGCGCTGTGCCTTGCATTCTTTACCGTTCTTACTTGCCACACAGCATGAGTACAACCCTTCCAAGTGTCTCACCTTTCCAGAGAGTACAAACACGGCTCGTGTGCACGGCGTACCCCGGGCCAGCACGCTTTCTTGCCTCACAAGCACCTCTGTCCGAAGCACGCGCGACAGTTCCAGCTGCAGGTTCTCAGGCCATAGTCGGAAGAAAGGCACCAGTGCAGACACACAGCCGCAGATGAAGCTGTGCGCACAAGGGTGGAGCAAAGCTTGTTGAGTGCAGACAAGCAGCCGCAAATGAAGCTACAACGCACGCGGGGCAGTGCAAAGCTTTTCAGTGCAGACACACAGCCGCAGATACAGCTGTGTGCACAAGGGTGGAGCAAAGCTTTCCAGTGCTGGCACACAGCTGCAAATGAAGCTACAATGCACACAGGGCAGTGCTAAATGTTTTTGTTCAGACAAACAGCTGGTGATGAATCTACAATGCACACGGGGCAGTGCAAAGCTTTCCAGTGCAAATACATAGCCGCGAATGAAACTGCATGCACAAGGGTGGAGCAAAGTTTCCCAGTGCAGGCAAACAGCTGCATATGAAGCTGCATGCACACAGGGCAGTGCAAAGCTTTCCAGTGCAGATAAACAGCCGCAAATGAAATTGGAAGCACTCAGGGCAATGCAAGGCTTTGCTAGGTGCGGCTGTTGATCACATTGAACTGCAGGCGCAAAGGGAAGTGCAAAGCTCTCCAGTGCAGATAAACAGCCGCGAATAAAACCGGAAGCACTCAGGGCAGTACAAGGCTTTGCTAGGTGCTGACAAACAGCTGCAATTAAAGCTGAGAAGCACACAAGTCAGTGCAAAGCTTTGCTAGGTGCGGCTATCGTGCACGTGAGGTTCCTGCAATCACTTCCATTAGCTTGTCAGAAGCTGCATGTATGCTTTTTAACGTGAGTAAAGCAATTCATTTTGTCCAAGCAAGATGCAAAGGCCTCACACAAACAACTACACAGTGCTCGTCCCAGTGCTCCACACTAGCCAAAATTAAATGTACCCTGTACCTATGCGGTGAAGAGCAGCTGGGATTGCAGCTCGCGCATGCTTGTATGTAGCTGACAAGTAATCTCAGCTAGAGAAAGTCAGAGCATGAGCCTATCAAAGCCTACACAACCAACCAACAATTCTGCACATTGTTTCTCCATTAGCAGTTCACTTATCAACACAACCAGTGTCCCTCTATAAAAGTGCGTGCACCATACAGCATGTGAGTGCAAGGTTACAAAATACGTGCCTAATTACAAAGAGGGCCTTGCTTGCCACTAGGTATATCGCTGCAGCCAATTAGTACCATCTTCCGATGCATCAGCAAATGTGCAGCTCCTGTTGCCTGTTTGGTGCCTAATTGCGAAATGCAGCACTCCATTTCCTCTCTAACGGAGCATGACAGGTACGTTACACAGCACCTTACACTCAAATGCATTGCCATTTAGTGCTTCCAAGGCTGTGCTTGACATTGACCCGGGTTTCAGCCTAAGCTACCAAAGCTGTGTAGACACCATGGCTTGCACTGATGCAACTGAAATGCATCAATGCAAGTGGTCAGCGTGCGTCAGGCCTGCTCTGCATTGAATATGCTTTACTCTGAGCTGTCACAGGGCGGTTAGGCTGCCACAACTATTGCTCAAATATTGATTTACCACACCCGTTGCGATGAGACATTATTGTGATACTGCAGCTTACGCGATCTCACAACAGGTAGTTGTTATTTCTGGCAGGTTGGTGCCTAACATCAGGGCATGCACCAGACTACTTGACGCCAGACATCTGCCAGGTCCAGTGGTGTGGCGGCAAGCCCAAAGCCTTCAACGGCTCTGTCCAGCACTAACACACCAGGAAGGCGGTACTAAACTGACCGAGTTCCAAAACTACTCATGTATGCGCCCCCATGTGTGCAACCTCAGCAAGTGCATCTTCCCTAAACATCTGCAGGGCTGCGCTCACGCAACAGACATGTCCAGCACAAACACACCAGGAAGGCGCTACTAGGTTGGCTGAGCTCTGAGACCCTTATTGTGCACCCTCTTGCATGCAACCTCAACAATTGCACCCTCACCGAACATCTGCAGGGCTGCGCTCGTGTGGGGGCTGCAGGCCCAAGGCCGTCAGCTTCTTCTCCTCTTCAGCCGCAGCTGCACGCTCCCGGATGTCTCTCGCGCTGCAGCCAATAAGGATCATGAGTGGTACACACTTGAGAAGCAACTATGCAGTACATTTGAGCGGATCACGGAGGACAATGAGCGGTACACACCTGAAGCAACTGTGCGGTGCACTTGAGCGGATCATGGAGGATCATGATTGGTACACTTGAGCGGATCATGAAAGACTATGAGTGATAAATCTAAGCAACTACGTCAGCAGGACGCTGAGGCTGGCAGCTGCAAGAGGTTGAGCTTGAGTAGGTTTTTGTTGGTTCCTCATTGACAACTTCTATTACACCTTCAATGTCTTATGGCACTGTAGGCTGTAACACGAACAGTACTTCATGCAGACGTCCATGCTGCTCTCTCAATTTTGAGGACGTCATAGTCAATTATTTATCAAATGGCTAAGTTCTTTATTTGTGGCAGCTTGTTTTTTCAGCTCAGCGGTACTTTGCAAACAAGGTGACATACGCCTACTGTATGTAGATGTAGATGGATGGACTTGCATTTCCAAGTACGGAACTATTGAGTGACAACACTTCCACCTATACGAGTTTGAGGACTTCTACAGCAGCTTTCTGTTACAGAAATCTGTATGTGTCAGATTTTTCATAAGTTGCAACTTGCTACCACACCTGTGAAGCTTTGGAGGGCTGCATTTGGAGATGGAGTTGGCCTTCTCATAGAGCCTGTCCAGCTTTTTGCTGGGCACGCTGGTGCTCCATGTAGACAGGGAGTAATCTCGTAGGTCCATCTCTTAAGTCAGGCTGCACAGCGAGCATTTGCAGGGGCGCATGACCTCTGAAAAATAGGAAGCAACATTGAAACCACTGTGACCACTGAACACGCACCCATACAGGCATGAGCATGCATAAGGTGAATGAAAACCTGTAGCATCATGAGGGCAAGTTGTTGTAGCGCATCTAATTTATTTCGGAGACCTTGCTTCCTTGCCTCAAGTCAAACAGTCAACTTCAAAAAGACAGGGCCTTTTACACCGTGCACACTTAAATCATACCGGTGTGGGCTACCTCTGTGTTCTATGTCACAGAAACTAAGGGCTGAGTCGCAAATTTCATGGTTGGGTCATGCGGAGAGGATAGTTACTTCAGTTGAAGTGTGTGTGTGTACGTGTGCGCGCGCGCGCGCGCGAATGTATGTGCACGCGCATGCTAACAAGCAATACGCATTAGAGTGTGCAGTACACATTTGTGTCAGTGTGGGTTTTCCCAGTTCCTATAAGAGCTCTGAAAGACACATTCCTGTCAGGTGCCCTGCCTTGACAGCTCACAAAGGACATGAAGTGTAAAAGCGCTGGTGCCAATCTTACCTGTGCACAACCAGCGCAGGGTTTCAGAGGAATGGCCACGCAGCTGCAGGCCATAGCATTGTGTAGCAGTGATGTTGCCACACATGCAAGTGTCAAAGAGCGTCAAAGAATAGGAGGAACAAATGCCTTCAAGCACTCCGGGTGGATATATGATGTATTGGTAGTAAATTAAATTGCTTATCATGTACATAAGAAGCTCACTTCATAGGAGGTTTTTGCCCAATTGACAGATATAATATAATTTCTTATTACTAACATATATATATATATATATATTCTTTTTGTGAGATAGGTGATGATGCATGCTCTCCAGTTTCCCTTGCCCTTGCCGGCTAGACACTTAAGACCAGGGCCACATCAAAGACTTACCAAGGTACCTAGCAGTTTGGCACAAAATGTGCAGCAGGCACACTCAGAAACAGATGCAGAGGCAGCTACTCTGCTCAAGCAATGGGTGATGGACCATAGCAAAGGCTTGCCCACAAACCTGTCCCCGAGGCCAGACTTTGGGAGGGGGTAAGTCTTGTACGCACGCTTTAATACTCTACATTCACACGCGCGCACATACACACACACACACACACACACACACACACACACATACACACACACACACATACACTCGCACAGAGGCTATGGAATGGTTACAGAGCAGCCAGTGCAGCCTGGTCAGGTTGGTCTCATGGTTTCTTTTGAGTTTGCATGAAGAATAGCGCTTTGCAAGTTGGAGATGACATCTGGCATCTCACGTGTCCAGTAGTCATGCTTACCCAAACCCTTGCGCGCGCGCACACACATGCGCGCACTCGCACACACACACGCACGCACACACACACACACACACACACACACACGCACACACACATGTACACACGCACTAACACACGCACGCTCGCAGCCTTTAGTGCGCATCCCACGCGTTCTCATGATGACTGAGGACTCTTGCTTGAGGCAGAAATCCTACGGGTGGCTGGCGAAAAAGAGCAAGTTCACGGAGTGGCAGGTGCGACTGCTATTTAATTTGTGCCAGCCTTGCCGGTATAAACCAAAACAGGCTTACGTCTTGTTTAGAGGCTGTTCACACTGTCAGCTGTGCAAAGTGGTGCTGCTGTTCGTGCATTGTTGCTCCCTTTCAGCCCTAATTTCAGGAGCAGAAGTCTGAATAATGGTGCATGGAGGTTAAAGCAGCTTCACAGATAGGTGTGCGTGGCAGCTCAAGCCGCTTTCACCTCAGGCGTTAAATCACAGCCTGAAGGCGTGGAAATGGCTGGCCAATTTATGTTGGTCCACAAAGTGTGTCATAGGCCCTTACCGCTTCTGTTTCCTCTCCGTGTCGTACACAGAACACGTTGTGGACTTGCAGCCCTGAAACTTTAGTAACAGGGCTCCAAGAGCTGCTTTGGGGTGCACGTCGGTACAGACTGTTTGGCTAGACAAATCCGAAGATACTTGTACATCTATATCACTTACCTTTCAGATGCATAGGTGTCAGGGGATGACATCTTGGCATTGCCACCTGGTCGATGTTCTCACTCTTTTGCAGAGATGAGTGCAAGCCCAAGCCACACCTTTGCCAGGGTCCTCAAGCCCAGATCGAGGGACCGACGAGTCCAAATCATTTAAACATTTTATCCCTTTACCACACTTGACTGTGACAGAAGTTAAAAGTTACATAGCTGTACCTGCTTACAAGGGCAGCTTAGCTGAAGCAGGAAATGCCTGCAACCAGATACCAAGAAAGTTAGACCGTGACAGGGGCCAGCCTCACTTAACAGCCCCTGTGACGCAATCTGCGTTCATAACGCAGGCACTGATACTGCAACTGCGTTCATAACGCAGGCATTGATTCTGCACCTGCATCCATAACGCAGGCACTGATTCTGCACCTGCATCCATAAATTATGGACCATAACAAAGGCACTGATTTTGCACCTGCATTCATAACGCAGGCACTGATTCGCACCTGCATTCATAATGCAGGCACTGATTCTGCACCTGCACTCATAACGCAGGCACTGATTCGCACCTGCACTCATAACGCAGGCACTGATTCTGCACCTGCACTCATAACGCAGGCACTGATTTGCACCTGCACTCATAACGCAGGCACTGATTCTGCGCCTGCATTCCTAACGCAGGCACTGATACTGCACCTGCTATGTGAGCGGGCCAGAGGTCCAGCCAGCTTCTGGGCCCCTTACATCAACATGCTTCCGACACAGGTAAGTCAGTGATACCGTGCGCTGACAAAGGTGCAAACCAGTTTCTGCAGCTTTCTTTGCTACTGAAGAAGGTCTAACCGAGATGTTTTGCTTTGCAGTAAGCAAGGCGACACAGTGGACAAAGCATTCAGCCAGGCCACACACAGTGGACGGACTATGCAAAGTCACTGATAGTGGACAGAGCACTTAGCAATGCCACACAGTGGACAGAGCACTTGGCAAGGCCACACAGTGGACAGAGCAAGACTTGGCTAGGGGCTTCTTGGCATGTCACATGGACGTTGTCATTAGGCGCTGACAGGCAGCTTGTTTGACAGGCTGTGCTCTGTGCTCGTTGCATCACAGAACCACCACCCTTTGCTGTGGACAGAGGAAGACATGGCCATGCTGCAAGGCTCCCCCCTCCTGGCCTCCCTGCAAACACGCTGGCAGCAGGTGTGTTGCTTCTGTGTTTCTGAATGCATAAGGTCCAGGGTTCAGAGTTTCAGGGGAACAGTTAGGGTTCAAGGTTCAGCCTCCTTGCAGACGCGCTGGCAGTAATTGCCTTGCTCCAGTGTCTTCTTTCCGCCCAGGGTTTAGGTTTCAGGGTTCTCAGGGGAAGGGTTAGGATCTGGGGTTAGGGTAAGCGGCCCTAGCACCTACGTAAACCTGTACTGACATGAAGCATGGCTCTGTGTGCATTGCCTGATGCTAAAAACATGATTCCACACCCGAACCGAGTTCGGTGTGTCCCACGTGCTTATTCTTTTGTGATGGTCAAAGGTGAGTCACCTGCCATGACACTGAGTCTCTCAGGCTGCGAGTGCTTGTGCATGAGTGGTGGATCCCACACCCAAACTGAGTTCGGTGTGTCCCACGTGCTTATTCTTTTGTGATGGTCAGTGGCGAGCCATGTGCCATGACATCGAGTCTCTCAGGCTGCGAATGCTTGCGCATGAGTGGTGGATCCCACACCCGAACTGAGTTCAGTGTGTCCCACGTGCTTATTCTTTTGTGATGGTCAAGGGCAAGCCATGTGCCATGACACTGAGTCTCTCAGGCTGCGAGTGCTTGTGCGTGAGTAACTTGAATTTAATTGTGGAGAGCCCAAGTCCACCCTGTTGCTGTTGTAACATGTGTTGTGTGAACCAAAGATGGGTGAGTCATCTGCCATGACACTGAGTCCTTGAGGCTGCAAGTGCTTGTGCGTAAGTGACTCAATAACTTCCATGAAGTACCTTAAATTTTACGACTGCCTAATTTGCCTTGGCACTGTCATTGAGTTCATTGATTCTTCATTTGAATGTTTTTGAAGTCGCCCTGCTGCTGCTGTGGTAACACTGTGTGCGCCAAGGTCGTTGAGTGTGCGACATTGTGACACTGTGTGTGCGCAGGTCGTGGAGGACACGGAGGCCCTTCAGGTTGCAGGTGCCAATGACCTGCCACTCGCCAAGTCCTACAAAGTCAGCCATAAAGTAAGTGTTTGTGAGCCATCAAGCCTAGGGCTTATACCCACTGCCCTTGAGTCTGATGTGCTCCTCGTTTTCCTTTTGATACTCATCCTCTGTGCGTTTGCTTCTCCTTGCACACACTCATCCCCTCTTATCACACACACACACATACACACACACACACACACACACACACACACACACACACA
>QAXF01002337.1:1990-13935 GCA_004335645.1 Dunaliella sp. WIN1
GTGTGTGTGTGTGTGTGTGTGTGTGTGTGTGTGTGTGTGTTGTGTGTGCGTGTGTGTGCGCGCGCGCCCGCGTACACACGCCCTTGCCATCTGATGCTTTGGCTCCTAGAATGCGGTGGCATTTGAACATGGACCATATCATTATATGAACATTGAATGGATGCAACGCCCATGAGTACAAAGTTGCTAATTGCAACACAGGCATGGCCATGCACAATTCAAGCCAAGTTCCTTGAACTATAGTCTTACAAACATAAAGTTGCATGCCAAATGTGCTCATCAATTGCTCAGAGGCAGCAATGATCAAAGAGGTGAAGTGCATGGTCCTGATTGGACTCAATGAGGCTCACAGGGGCTCTTGTATTGCAAACAACAGGGCCAATCGCTTACCGCTTTGTTAAGCTCAGATGTAGCTGCAGCCACAGCACGTGGTACATTGTTGTTTGGTCTAGACATGCCTTGCAGCTGCTGGAGCCCTGTGTCACAGATCTCCAAGCCTGCAGGGTCAGGCCAAGCATGGAAATTGGCTTGGTGACTGTTGACCCTCTGCTGTTCATGTTGCAATTGCATGCTGTGGTTCAGTAATAGAGGGCAGATGGAGAGAGCTCTTAGTGCCCACTTGAAATTGTGTGCATACTGAAGGAATGCAGGGTGCTCAATCTGGATTTAGACAGGGTGCTTGTCTTGGATGATTGCAGTCGCTCAAGAGCTGCAGTACAGGTCACTACAAGCATTGGCTTGCATACCACCATTTGCAAGTGGTGCAGGCAGAGTGTGCAGGCCAGGATCACACACACCCAGATCAAGTACAAGTAGCGCACACATCTCACTGCACTGCAGCACCTGTTTTAAGGATCTTGAGTGCTGCTTCTTTAGACTCCAAAAAGGCAATCCGGACTTGACTTAGTAGGCTCCAGTCTGGCCCCAGAACAGATGCCATCTGTTTAGTAACCTGCATGCACAGGTCATGCAGGACAAAGCCAAATAACCCAAAAGCATGCCAGTAGGTGTGTGCTATGCTGTGTATGGCGTATGCTATTTGTGCCACACAACCTGGACCTTAGCCCAATGCTATCCGAGCAGTCACCTGCACGTGCAGATCATCTAAACTTCAACAGAAAAGTAATTTTTAATATATGGCGCATAGGTATGGCGTGACGTACTGGTGTATGTGCTCTATAACAATTGATTATCGTTTAAGCACTGCGGGAGCACACCTTGAAAGCAAGCCTGTCATAAGAGGTTACACTAGGGCAGGCATGCGTTCCCCACGTTTAATTGTATCTAGGTGCTTATAAATCTGCTCAATACTTACCAGAAGACGCTCCATTTAATGTGTGCATGGCACTTTCTTCTTTACTCTTGCATTTACCTGCAGTGCCAAAGCCCGCTGCTTCTGCTGCTGCTGCTGCTGCTGCTGCTGCTTTTGTGGCTGACCCTGCTGCTGCTGCTGCTGCTGCTGCTGCTGGGCCTCCTGCCGCTCAGAGTGCTGCTCCAGCTGCTGCTGCTGCTGCTGCTGCTGCTGCTGCTGGGGCTTTTGCCGCTTAGGGTGCTGCTCCAGCTGCTGCTGCTGCTGCTGGGGCTCCTGCCGCTCAGGGTGCTGCTTTTGCTTTTGCTGCTGCTGCTGCTGCTGCTGCTGCTGCTGCTGCTGAAGCCCTTGCCGTTCAGGGTACTGATCTAGCTGCTTTTCATCAATCAGGCGTCCAAGCCTGGCCATCATAGCCTCAAATGCACGTTTCTTGGGGCTTTGACTGAGCAGCAGTAGAAAGGCAATAAAGAAGAGCAAGACAAATGTATGTTACGTACAAAACCATGTTCGAGGGAAGCCCTGATTTGCATTTTCATATAGCAAGTGTTTTCTATGCCACAGTGAAGCGCTGTATCACACTCAAACTCCACGTGTTCATGTTGCTAAAAAGGCACTTGTCATGACCCAAGGCAACCTTTCACTGATGCGCAGGCTAGCAGTGGTACTTCTTATTGAAGCCTTCAATCACAAGTACGATTGCTAGCCTGCGCATCAGGTTGAGGTGATATAGCCGCACCTGCCAACAAGCTTAAGGGCAGCGTAGCTGAAGCAAAATCATAGACCAAAACCAAAAAGAAACAAGGCAGGGTACGAATGCATACCGTGAATTTGATTCATAAAACGGTATGCAGATTACACCATGTGTCTGACAGCATATCACCCCTTGTTGGCCTAGGTTGTGGCACCTGACTTTCAGCGTATAATGCAACTCTGGAGCTGATAAAAATAGTTCAAACAGGCGTGCTGCGGAAGTCTGCTTGCAACACCCTCCCTTACTCGACATGCATCTTGATTTTATGAAGAGGGTATTTTTGGGGTGTCATTCTTCATATCACCTACCTACAGATGGTTTAAGAGCTGCACACTAAAGAAACTTGCAGAAGCATAATCCGAGGGCTGCATGGAACCTGCAGTACCTTGGTGCAATTCAGGATGAAGGCTGAATGATGTACCACTCAAATCTTAAGGACAATTCCTTTGAAGAGAGCAACGCAGGGGCTCGCAGACCTATGTAGGCAGAATTATAAGGCTGTTGGCAGTGCTTCTTACACTGCATGCCTGCCTCTATAAAGAGCCCTTTGCTGCGTTGAACAGTCCTGGTGACAGGGTGGACGCAAGAGTCACCAAACACGTGCTGCAATTCAATATTCTCTGACACAGGGTGGACACAAGATCCAGCAGCACAATTACCAAACACCTGCTGCAATTCAAATTCTTGCTGGCAGGTTGGGCACAAATAAGCAGCAGCACAGGCATCACACACCTGCTGCAGTTCAGGGCCAGCTGTGCAAGGTCCCTGCCCACTCCTTGGCTCACCATGAAGGCCTTGTGCAGAGAAGCTCCTAGCATCTCGATTGCTGAAGTCCTGGTCAAGACGTTGAGCTGGCGAGAGGCATTTGTGGTGTGAACCTCTACTGTAACTGGCAATGCATGAACCTGTTGCCTCAGCTGCTGAAGGCTGCTGGCGTTGGCAAGCAAGAACCGTCTATCTTGCAAGTCTGCGCAAAAGAAAGGGTTGAGAAGCCGTGAGGAGCTGGTCAATGGTGCTGGCAAGCCTACAGGCTTGAGCAGCAGCAAGCACAGAAAGAGACTGCTCTGCAGGCTGCTGGCTTCCCTAACTAGGTCTTGTCCCTATTGCATTTCTGTATGAAAGCAAGAGAATGCGGGGGGGATTTTTAATTATTGGTGTGAAGCACATGAATGGGAGGCATAACACGTATGGCTGACTTGTGAAACTGATGCACACTTGTATATTGTAACTATAATGCTTAACCTCCAACCTGACTACTGTGAAGGTTGTTATTTATGCAGAAAGGGAGTATCTGCCTTTAAGCCTTTGAGCTTGAAGATCAGGAGCAGGGCTGATCTGTCTGACTCTGGTCTAAACCCTGGTCTGTACCAATTGTTATGTACGCTCCCTTGGGTAGGTATTGTCATCCACTTGTCGCACCTTCAGCTGATGCATCAACCATATTTTGACATCTCACGAGCTTAAAAGTACCTGCCTACTACCAGTGCTGTCACGGGCAAGTGCATCCATAACCTTGCAACCTCTTGCCTTGACTGGTCAGTGGGTCCACCACCAATAATTCAAAAAACATTTCCACATCAAGATAAAACCAAACCAGGGCCATGGGACCTTGGGCCATGGAACCTTGCAACCTCTTGCCTTGACTGGTCAGTGATTCTATCACTGCCCACTGATACTCGTTTCCACATCAAGATGGTCTTTCTGATTCTCTGAAGTGTAGTGGGCCACGGACTTATTTGAACCTCTGACTAACCTCTATATGCTGACCAGATAAGATGGCTGCTGATTTGATCTGACTTTGTTATACAAGATGATTCACAGGCCCAGCTAAAGCAGCAACTTTGTTACGGACTAGAACACTGGCAAGGACCGCAGGCATGCATTTGCCTTGTTCACCTAGAATGCTCTTCTTGGTCGCCCGCCCATAGCGCTTGACCCCAGAGATAGGCCTCCTGCAAGACACAAGGGCATCAGCTTGTAAGATTAAAGAGCACAAGCTTGCAAGACACAGCAACATTAGTTTGTAAGACACGGCCTAAGATTGTGACTGATCGAGACCACACACACACACACACACACACACACACACACACACACGCACGCACACACACGAATCACACCAATCATAATCGACCAATTCGTAACCCCCCTGTCTGCTTGGCTTTGGTCATTACCTGCACGTTGGGCAGCTAGGTGGTTTCTCAAATGCTCCGGACAGGTCGGTTGGTGCTAGCCAAGCTCCATCAGGTGCTCGGGCATAAGAGCTGCAAAAACAAAGGAACCAGAGGTCACTTTGGAGGTTTGCAGCCAAATGAATTTGCAAATAATAGCATAAGACATTGGCATATTGCAAGCTGCAGATCAGCATGCATGCCCCACACTAACACCAGCACTCACACCCATCCGCATCCACTCTTAGCCCCACCCAAACCCCCTTACCCACCCACATGCACCCACACACGCGTATGCGCACCTTGCAATATCAACGCAGCCATCCAGAGTGCCCATGGTGAAGACATGGCCGCACCCCAGTATCAGCAAGGGGTCCTCATCCACCGACTCTGACGTGAGGTCCTCGAAGCTTTGGAACATCACCATGTCCACTGTCTGCAACCATGTAGAAAAAGGCACATGTGTATGTTGTCCATAGCTTTCTTTAGAGGTCAAAGCTTCGAGACAGTTACTGTGCCATGTATATTTCTGTAACCATGAATATGGTCAAGGCACACATTCATGATATCCAGAGTTTTGTCAAGAGATCCGCAAAGTATTTTAGCATCATTACCATGTCCACTGTCTACTTAACCAACACAGAATCACATAAGCGGCTTAACTACATTTCCACATCTATAACTTATCAAAACATCCACAAAGCTTCAGAGCATCACGCTCTTTTTGTGAACATGGTACTTCTCCAATGTCTTAGACGTACACATGACAGCTTTACTTACAAATCCTTCAATGATAAGCCCCTGAAGCTGCAGGGCACCATCACATGTCCCATACATGCTTTAATATGTTAATATTCCACAAGTGTGTGCATGCCAGAGTCCAACCTGTAGCCTTCAACACGAGGTCCTATGAGCCATCGTGAGCATAGGACGAGCATAGGACGAGCATAGGACGAGCATAGGACGTTAGGACGTCCTAGCATATGAGACGTCCACACACGAGCGTCCTAAGAGCCATGGAGTGTGACGATATTGGATTGTTACCAACAAACCTGCCTGAAATGCTTCAGACCTACTGAAAGCTATGCAAGGCAGTCTAGGCGCAGACAACCTAAACAACCTATAGCCCTGAACTCAGGTGCCAGATGACTCGACCCACCTGAGACCTGAAACTCTCTGAGCGCTTTGCTTTGCACTCTGGGTGCACACACAGCATGGGGTTGCAGGACTCCCCACACACGCCAGCGCAGCGGTGGCCGCATGGCAGCTGGGCTTTGCACCTCAGATTGCATGGCAGCCTGGCACCAGCAACAATGCAGGCGTTGTCAACAGAGAATGTATGGACTTGGAAATAGTGCAGTGGATGTCATGAGGGCACAAAATGAGAAGACTGCCTCACAAAAAATGTTGGGAGAGTGTTGACTTGTACAGCAGCCTCATCAGTGGAGCAATGATGAATGCTTATGATTTAATTTGTGGACTTAATGAGGTGATTGCTGCGGTTTTGTACCTCCATTATGGCAGTAAAGGACGTGCCTGGGTGTGGCTTGCACATTTGAGCAGATGCATTGCCCAAAGGCAAGGACTCGTGCATCTAACTGTGTATACCTTTTACCTGGACGTCCTTGCAAAGTAATCACAGCTTGTCATTTGTTCCAGCTCTATCAGGCAGATTATTGCCAATGACGTGCATGAGGGCCATGTGTCAATTGTAGCAAAGGAGAAGAATACAGCACAGACCTTCTCCATCCAAATAGGCTGCCAAAGGCTGCGCACTAGCAACAATCATGAGGCTTGGCTTAGCTGGGATCAAGCATGTGACCAAGTAGACCAGGCTCTGCCCCCAAGGATAGACTGTTCAAACAAGACTCAATATAAATTTGTGCCTTGATTGCAGCCACCCAATCCTATTTACGCATGGTTGTCAAATGATTCAATTAAGCAATGCTGCATGCTCTCCTGATGCCGGGGGTTGCTGTTGAGGAGGCAGGAAGTAAAAGCTAATCACTTGTCAGTAATGAACAAGTTTGATATGAATGTTACCTGCATAAAACAATTGATAATTAGCCACAACTAGACTACTATTCTATCCTTAGAACTAGCCTCATTGTGTCGTTACGCAAGCACATTCCAAATTTGGGTCCAACAAGGGAAGGGGCACCTGAAAGTACCATCTCCCATTGTTTTTTAGGTTCGACAAAATCACCATGTCCCATTGTTTTCTAGAATCGTAAAAAAATTGAAGGTCCTTTCATAAAATTCTTGCCCAGCAGATCAAAATCATACTGCCTTGCCCGGCAATGAAGACCT
This sequence comes from Dunaliella sp. WIN1, assembly GCA_004335645.1. NCBI lineage: Eukaryota > Viridiplantae > Chlorophyta > Chlorophyceae > Chlamydomonadales > Dunaliellaceae > Dunaliella > Dunaliella sp. WIN1. Next base: position 8,532 of record QAXF01002337.1, read on the forward strand.
GACCTTGATCCTTTGAAGTTGTCTGAATGCCTGCTTCCATCTGTGAGGCCTAAAGGTCATGGTCAAACCACTGAACGATGTTTGAAGAAAATATGCTTCAGCTTATTGAGGCCATGTCACAAAATATAAGGCAGCATCTCACCTATCACAAGGCGCGCCACACGGCACATTGCACTGGCCCATGTGCGAGCACTTCCAGCTGCACCACAGGTGTAAAATACATGTGCCATTACATAGAATGTAGCCATCATTGGATCATCATGATTATCATAAAGCATCATATGTACTTAGGGTGCTTCATGATCCAGAGACAGGCGCTTCTGAGGTCCAAAGGTTTAAGTGCTCTGTGCATTTCACATGATTTGCCCCCTCCACTTGAAGCTGATAATTACCTTACTGAGAAGGAATACACTCTTGGTTATACTTCATTCAAACAAGACCCTAACACATCTTTTAGTCTGCTAGCGCATTGGGGACTTCACTGTAAGGCTTATGTCTGGCAGTGGTCCATATCTTCAAGAATAGACAAGCTAGCTAAAGCTGAGCATCATGCCTGCATGGCCTGAGGTGTACTGCAGGCTCTGTTGCAAGCTGAATTACATGATCATGATGCAGGGTGGTCATTCAAATGAGTCAGTTTGAAATGACACAGCAACAGGTCATCAACGCAAGCTACACCCAGTCATCTATACATGCACACCTGCATGGGCTGGCACACACAACGCAGGGCTCGCTGCAGGGCTTCTTGCAGGGCTTGGCCACGTGCTCGCACTGAAGACCACAAGACCTGGAGCATGGAGGGCAGACGCTCCCATGGTGGCAAGCCGACCCACATTCATGGCCTGCATGAATGCAAAGGAGACCAAAGTTTGCTACTGAATGAGGCAAAAGAATTGCTGCAGGGCCTTGCCATGGACGTGCTAATATCAAAGGCCACAGGGCGTTTGGAGGAAGGGGGGCAAGCACTACCATGGTGGCAAGCCAACCCGCATCCATGGCCTGCATGAATGCAAAGGAGACCAAAGTTTGCTACTAAATGAGGCAAAGGTATTTGCTGCAGGGTTTTGCCAGGGCCGTACTTGTGCCCAAGGCCAAAGGGATTAAGAGACAAGGAGCAAGCGCTACCATGGTGGCAAGCCGACCCTGGCATTCACAGCATTCATGGCCTGCGTGAGTGTCACAGAGACAGAGTTGACTTGCTAAATGAGGCAGACATGCTGCTAGTTCCGTTGTGTGTGCCTCAGCTCAAGCTCTGGGCTAACCCAAAACATGTTGCTAGGTTGAGAAGCGTGGACCCCTCTTGCTCACTTGTAAAGCTGGCTTTGCAGCAAGGAGTGCAAGTTGGACAGGATATATGAATGACCGCATGGTGCAACCTTACAGACAGGAAACTGAAAAGGGTGTATGAGAAGAGGCGCACGACCTGCCCCTTACCTATATCCTCGTCATTGTTGTTCAGCAAGGCTGAAAGTCATAGACTTCAAGTGGACATCCAAACGCTGACTTACCACAGAACTGTAGCTTCTTGCACGGGACTCCGCACGCGCGGTGCTGCGGCTCATGGTCTGGGAAAGCTGGGCCCAGAAGTTCAGAGCGTGGTGTGCCAAGCCGTGCACACTGCAAGCAAGCATGTTGCAAGATGTTTCACATTACAAGGGCTGCATGCATCCAATCATAGAAAAACAAAGGGATTACAGGTGTAGTATTAACCAAGGCGCTGGTCCCTGAACATCTCAAACAAAGACAGATAAGTTGAGCATGACACAAACCACAATGGCAAGCTCATGCTACACTTGCTGCCTCCTGCATGTACATGTTTGGGCGAGTGTAGCATGAACTTTTCATTGCAGATTGTTTCATGCTCAACTTAACTTTGTTTGTGACGTTCAGAGACCAGCGCCTTTGATTATACTATACCTGTAGTCCCTTTGTTGGACATTTTGTGTCTAAGGGGTGTTTGGAAGAGTGTCAGATGTCCACAAGATCACCAATTTACGCACCTGGAACACTCAAGAAAGGGAGACTAGTGCCTTGGTATATCAATCACTTCTTCCATTCCTGAGCATACTCATGGGCCCTTTGCATGACAGGCCAGAGTTTTTGCCTCAATGCTACATGACACCCTTAAAGGAGTTGAAAGACCCTGCCAATCAAATAAGGTTGGCCATACCAGGGCTTCACTAGCTGACTGATCACAATGCACATTTAGGGCCCAAAGCCAACAGTGTGGCAAGCTGTGCCCGGCTCCATCTGAGGACAATACTACAATAGACCTGAAAGGACTTTCAAAGGATCTTGCCGCTCTTGCTGAACCATATCAAGGCCCTAACTGCACACTTGATCAGCGCGCACCTTAAGGGCTCCAAGCCATTTGTGTAGTAGGCTGTGCCCAGCTTCATCTGAAGCCAATGTTACAATCAGACCTGAAAGGACTGATAACGGCTCTTACTGACCACTTGGATAGCACGCACCTTGAGGGCCCCAAGCCAATGGTGAAGCAGGCCTGGCCCGGCTTCATCTGAGGCCAGCCAAGTGAGCCAGCGCTGAGCAAGGCCAGGTGCAGGGGCCCTGGCTAGGCCTGATCTGGACCATTCACGTGCTGCACCTGGGCCTTGTGGCTCAATGAGCCGCAGCCAGCCTGCTAATGAAGAGCGAAGGAAACAGGTTCAGATGTATTATCATGTAATTCACATCCTCTACAGACTTCTAAACCTTTACACGTGACATGAAATTTTAACCTTATCATTTTTTGGCATCACATGAAGGAGATTGCGAAGTTCAACTCGTGCCTAGGAGAAGAAGGCACACATAAGCACCCTGCCCTTGTGTATGGAAGCACCATTGCTTAACAAAATCACCCTTCCCGTGGTCACCCTTTGTGACCACTAGATCACCAGTGATCACCCTAACCATGCCCACTGGAGTAATTCATACAATAAGCTGCAAATGGCGCCAGCCCAATCTTCATTAAGGATTTTCTGATTATAGCTCTGGCCATTCTTCCAGCCGTTGGTGTTGGATGTCTAGTGAAGGCTGCATTCAGGATAGCATTTGGGCAAGTAAAGTACAGAAGTGGCTAATCTGCTAGCAAATATCCCCTTGTATCCAAGCCCATGTTGTCAAGTCGCTCGACAAGAATTCTGGTTGTTGCAACACACACCTCTGCACAAGCCATGCCCCCCAGCAATGGCCTTTAATTGTTAGGTATGTAAGGCAACCATTCTCCGGCGTCATTACCAGCATGTCTATCGCAACGTTGGCTGCCAGGTTGTAGCAAGCTGTGCAGTATAAAGGCCCTTATCTGATGGGAACTGCTCTTGGTGCTTGTGTGTAAGGTGAGCTCCCAGGTAGGAGCAAGCTGTGCAGTACAAAGGCCCTCACCTGACGTGAATAGCTCTTGAGTGCTTATGAAAGGTGAGCTTGCAGGTAGGAGCAAGCTGTGCACTATAAAGGCCCTCACCTGACGTGAATAGCTCTTGAGTGCTTATGAAAGGTGAGCTTGCAGGTAGGAGCAAGCTGTGCATTATAAAGGCCCTCACCTGACGTGAATAGCTCTTGAGTGCTTATGAAAGGTGAGTTCTCTGGTTGGAGCAAGCTGTGCAGTACAAAGGTCCTCACCTGACGTGAACTGCTCCAAAGTGCTCGTGGAAGGTGAGCTCACTGGTTGGAGCAAGCTGTGCAGTACAAAGGTCCTCACCTGACGTGAACTGCTCTTCATGCTTCTGCAAGGTGAGCTGTAGGCATCCCCCGCAGGTACCGCTGCATGTATGACCACATGCCATGGGGGCCTCACACGCGGCTGAGCACAGCAGCGGGTTGTCTAGCGCAGCCTGCTTCTCCCCACATGCAACCTGCGCATCAAGCAAGTGCATGGCATTAAAGAGGTTGGGCTTCTGGATACCTTCTTCTTTCAGTGGCTGCTTGCCACATGTGGAGCATACGTGAGCAGGAAGGGGCTGGTGCGCCTTATTAGGAAGCAGAGCTGGTTTGTCGCCAAGTGCTTAAGTTGCCAAGCACATGCCGCTTCTTTGAGCACTGCACACTGGACTTTCACACACGGTTTGGTCAGGCGCTGCAAAGCATGCACAATCACTTCACAGACAGAGTACCAGTGCACTAGCCCAGGCTACATGACCTGCCCCTTGTACGTCATTCAGGCCCTTCAAGGTCCAATTCCCAGCCAAGGTTCCACTGTTGCACAAGCCCAGGTACTAATAATGCACAAAGTCAGACTATTTACCCCCTATGGCATTGCTCAAGCCCTGTTAGACCCACCTGAGTCTCAGACAATCGCTGCCAGGGGTAGATTCCCCTCAAAACCCTGAGCATCACCAGCCCATGAGCCACCCAGATCTTCAAGCTTGTTAATGCTGTTATGACGTCTTATGCGGCATTACTGTAGTAAGCAGTACACGTTCTGCAGCAGGCAGTGTGCACCAAGTGCTGTACCTACTCACCTGCACCTTGCAACCGCAACACAACCCATCAGCCACCCAGTCTTCAGAGCTAGTCATTGCTGTTGTGGTGCCGTATGTCACTAAGTGCTGTCATTGCTGTTATGGTGCCTTGTATAGCACTTGTACCTTGCGCACTAAGCATTGTGCCTGCTCACCTGTACCTCGTGCCCGCAGGTGGGCAAGGTCATTGAAATCATCATGCTGCACAGCTCTGGCCTGCTCAACGCCTCTTCCACCTGCAATAGAGGCAAGCAATGTGTACCAATCTGCTGAGGTCCACAAGTGTTGTGTACCAATCTGCTGAGGTCCACAAGCAATGTGTACCGAGCTGCTAAGGTCCTTGAGGGGTCCAATTTGGGCCACAGATAATTACAGCATCCAACATGCTGACCAACAACAGCTGCAGCATCCAACTCTGAATGCCAACACTAATCTCAGCACCGAGCAAGGCACATCCTTGTGCACGCAGCCTAAGCCTGATGCAAGCATCAACTCATTGTACACACATCCAGCCAGCCTCCTGGATCCTCCATCTTATGACCGATTGCAAGGCAGCAAGAAGCTACCCCTGGGGACCAACAACGCCTGCACCACTGTTACAACGCACACCACCCCACATCAAGCAGAGCTTCCACCTGACGATGCCTGCACCACTGTCCATATGGCACACTCCCCATCAGGAAGAGCTTTCACCTTGCAGCACGGCAGCTTCAGAACGTGGCCGCAGGATGGCATCTTCACCTCCACTTGCACCGTGCACTTCAGGTTTCCTGGCTCGTACTGCCTGCGCCACACACCAGTCACATGTCATGTATGTTTGAGGTGAGAATTAGAAGTTGCGTGTGCGCCCGTGTGCATGCCTGTATGTGCGCGTATGCGTGCCATTGCGCGCGCGCGCGCGCGCGCGCGTGTGTGTGTGTGTGTGTGTGTGTGTGTGTGTGTGTGTG
>QAXF01002337.1:30970-42042 GCA_004335645.1 Dunaliella sp. WIN1
CACACACACACACACACACACACACACACACACACACACACACACAGCACAGCACAGCACACACCACATTTACTGTAAGCTTTTTTGCAGAGTAATTATACCTGTGCCTCGTCCAACGTGGATGCATGCTGCAGGAGGGCTACAGGAAAGTGGTCAGGGCTGGACATGTCCACAGACCGCAGCTGATTCAGAGCCCTGGGTGTACAAAGTGAACGTTGCCTGATCTCTTCAACGTACAAAGGCGTGCTTGAGCAAATTACAAGATTGGGTGCCAAGTAAGCGCTGGAAGCCATGTGTGCTGTGTATGATACCTGTGCTGTGCTGTGCTGTGCTGTGCTGTGCTGTGCTGTGTGCAACGAGGGCTCACTGCAGATCAAGGCTAGTGAAGCAAAGAGAAATAATGGGAAGGAGATGCCATAATGTGCCACCTTGAATTGGGGCGCACTACAAACCCCATATAACAAAGTGTGACACAGGACTACAAAGCAGCACGTTGTGTGTCATGCTACATGGCTGCCGTGCTATCATTCTGCTGAAAGCAAAAGTGGCGTGCAATGTGCGCATGTCATGCCAGATGGCTGCCATGCTATCAATCTGCTACAAGTACAAGTGTGACGTACAAGTAGATGTGTGACGTGCATCACGCTCACCAGTATGTGCTGGGGCTTGACATTGTTCCTACCACTTTTGTGCTTTTGCATTAAATTGTATGACTTTCCTATTGCAGCAACAATGGTCTGGGGATGGAAGCAGCTAAGGGGGAACCAATTGTCCAACCTGCTGCAGTCAGAGCAACGCTCAGCCAAGGGGGAGCAGTTGCAATTTTGCGGGGCACATCAAATTTAAGAGCACCAGCAACATTGCTTACCTGTTAGCACATGCCTTGTACAGATACAAAGCCAGAGGGGGAGCAGTTGCATCTGTGCAGGGCACATCAAGAAAGAGTAAGAGCACCAGCAACACTGCTTACCTGATCGCACTTGCTCTTGAACACATACGTAGCCCCCTTCTTGATAAGCCTAGTGTGTTCATGTAATGCTGGCTGCAATTATTGAGGCTTTAACAGCTTCACAACAGACATGTGATATTGGCTTCCAAAAAGTGACCAACTAGCTGCCTGGTGCAAATTGGGATGAGCATTACGCCTAGTCAGGATGCTGTCACACACACACACACACACACACACACACACACACACACACACACACACACAAAAACAGCAACTCACCTGTTGTACTCCTCTGGGGTGGAGCTATTGAACTTGTCCTTGCTGACCAGACACGTCAGGTCATACCTCATGCCCAGCACATAGGCTGGCACATCAACACACAGTTGCCCTGCGGATCAAGTGTCAAAACTTGGCTCAGTTGCTTGCACTTCCTGGCTATCTCTATCTACTAGCATGAAATGCATCTGTCCCTGATGTGTTGTATCACCTGTACAAGATGCCTAACATGTCTTCAGCATGCGTACCTCCCTTCAATTTGATCATTTGTGTAACGCGGCTTCAACTTGTGAGCCTCCCTCTATCCTTAAAATCTGCCATTCAAATCTTGTGTGCGCAGCTTGAATGTCACATCATATGAGTCACACAATGGTATGCATTTGCAATTGATCTTGAGGTAAAAGGTGGGCAAGGTCTTTGGATTGAGCAGGCAGGCTTTGAACATCCCACAATCAAGTCTCTTATGACACTCTTCTGCTTGAACATGAGCACCTGTTATCTTAAAAGGCTTCCAAGAGCAACGGGGACAACAGCCTCGCCACTGTGAGCTCCTACCTAATTCACAAGAACCTTACTGCTGTGCTCCTGTCTTGCAACACCCTTCTTACTGTGCTCCTGTGTTACCATACTTTTACTGCTGTGTTCCTATCTTGCAGCATCCTTCTTACAGACCTTTACCTGCTGTGGAGGCTGCTGGAAGCAGGACGTGCGCAAGAGGGATGGACTTCATTGCCTGTAAGGCTTTGAGGATGGGCTCGTAAGCAAAGAAGCAGTTATTCTCTTGCACCATCACAACCTGGGTAGTGCCGTGCAATACAGAGCAGGTTAGCGCCATAAAAAAGCACAAGGACATGACACACTAAGCCATCAAGCACATATTAGAGCTCCCAGAGAAAGAATTTCACCGAGTTGCCATTGATCTATGCAAAAGTAGGCCTTGCCTGATCCTGTAAGACCATAGCTCAGGCACACAAAAGCTCAGGAGATGCATCAGGGTGCGCATAGCTCATCTCTTCGCCTTGCATCATAACATCTTTGCCAAGCATCTTGAATATGTGTGCATGGGTAATCTCGTTACAACTGCCTTGCATACTTCACTCTCCACCGTTGTCAATGCCATGCACTAATGTATGTCTAGTTCACCTTCTTGCTGATGCCATACACTGATGTTTGCACAGCTCACCTCTTTGCTGGTACCTTGCACTGATGCATGCATGAGGGCCATCATGAAGTCTGATTGCCCTGGGAACAGCCTGCAGGAGCAATTCAGGGTGATCTATGAGCTGGGTGTTTCATGATTCTTAGTTACTTACTATTCATCCTCTTCGTAACACTGCTTCTTTTCTTCTCATGCTGCTGAGCTCATTGGCAAGTCAGGGATGTGCCTTGGGCTGACCTTGCACTATCTTGTGCGCATGAACAGGGTCTTCTTTAGAACACTAATTGCAAGCTGTTTCAAACTCACTGGCAACTTTAAACTGTGCATGGGTCTTACATTGCAACATCTTCCATACATACGATGATGAATGTTGAAGTTCTTCTTTTTGCTGTGCATCCTATGCAATGGGTTTGACATGCCGTCAAAATTCTTGAGCCACATTTATGTGCATGGATAAAGTTGCGTACACCACAAGTGGCAAGTGAGAGCATTAGCTGCTGCCTGCAAAGATCAGGCAGAGCCCTTTTGATAACACATTGGTTTGTTTACAGCATCAAGGTGACGCAGGAAGCACTGTTCCTAAAAGCAGTGCATACCTACGTCAAAGGCACATTGGATTAATCACCTAGGACATTGGACAAAGCACCTAGGACAAAGCACAACTACAACAGAGGCATAATGGATCAGTGACACGTCAGGGTGACACAGGAAGTACTCAATCCATATGCACACTTAAGACACAGGAAAAATGAATCACTTAAAATCCAGGGTGACACAGGAAGCACTGACCCCAGATGCAGTGCACACCTACGTCAAAGAAAGGCATATCGGGTCGGTGGGACGTCAGGGTGGCACAGGAAGCACGGAACCTTAATGCAGTGCACACCTGAGTCAGAGGCATATTGGATCAGTGACACGTCAGGGTGACACAGGAAGCACTGTCCCCAGATGCAGTGCACACCTGAGACACAGAGAGGGCCTGCCAGCGCGAGAAGCCAGCTTGTTGATCCGGTCTTTGGGGTTCGTTGCCGCCACAACTGCCAGCTCAATACGAGGGTCCTGTGGGCCTGCAGGCAAATGGCACGAGTGTATATGAGAGCAGCCTGAGGCATGAGTAAAAACAAGTAATGGCCGTGAGCATCAAGGCAAGTAAGTGGCATCAGGCATACAGGCATACATACAGGCATACATACAGGCATACATACAGGGCATGGATAGCAAATAAGTAGGGATTGCGTGATGCTTGCACAAACAAAGACCACAATGCTAGATGCTGCAGTTCTCTGCAGTGCCAGATCAGCTCAAGCTGGACCTGCATGGCTGCGCAAAACAATGGATAACGGACCCACAGGTCTAACACACAAACACGTACCATCAGGCTCCCACCACAGAGCTACGAGGCTTCCAGTGGCCAGCCGCTTGTTCTTCTCCCTGTGTGTGTGTGTGTGTGTGTGTGTGTGTCGATTTGACGTTGTTACACACAATAGTTCAGAGGCCCACCCATATTAGGAACGAACCGAAAAGCTGGCAAGAGGCAAAAAAAGAGCCAAGGCGGCAAGTACTCAGACCAGAACAAAGAGCAAAAGAAAAGCATAAGCTGCTGGACAGCTAGGTTTTATTGGAAAGAAAAGACACAAAGACACACAGAAGGAGTCAAGGCAGCAAGAACTCAAAACTGCAAAGAATAGAAATAAGCCAGAGGGCGCACCGCAAGCGGTAGGTAGCACAACAAAAGAGAGATTGTGTGTGCGTGTGTGTGCAGACGCGTGCAGAAGACCGTACTACAAGAGAGCGAGCAAGAGAGAGTGTGTGTGTGTGTGTGTGTGTGTGTGTGTGTGTGTGTGTGTGCTAATAAGGGGGGCATACTGATTGTTTGTGAATATGCGCTAGGCTTTGTAATAATTGTTCAATATTCATTACACATGCTCTTGCTTCCTTGTCCAAACAAATTAAAGGTTACAATGCCTGGAAACAGCTAATAACTCTTAAAACTTAAAGAACTCGCACCAGAAATCTGCCACTTCTTTGTTGGTTTTGCCATCCATTTTGGCAGGCTGGTCAAAGGACACCTGCAAGAAGAATTTCCAGATAGAGTGTTCGGCTTGCTCTGTGCGTACAACAGCGTCACTACCCCAAAAAAAAAGCATAGTAGAGAATAGCAACTCTAGGCTAGCAGGATGCATCATACAAGGTTGCTGTAAGCCTGCAGCACACGTAGGTATGCTGGTGACTGGCCTGAACTTTGCTTAGCCAGAGATAATGGACCCTCAAGGTGAACTGGCCTTAAATGTTTGACAAACAGTCGTTGCTGCACTACTCAAACACATCACACTGGGTCACGCGATGTGCATGACTGTGTCTATTCTGGCTTGCAAATCTGATAAGACGCACACGGGTGGCTACTTAGAAACATCATCTAGCCCTTGGCTTCGTTTTTCCTTGAGCTAGCTGGCAGATTCTATGATTGCAGGTATTTTGTAACACAAGCAAATCAATCCGTACAGAGTGCTCAGAGATGAGGCGTCAGCATCACCGCACTTACAACATGATGACCCAGAGGCAAAGCCATCAGTTGTACCCAAGAAATACCACATGGAGGCTCAGAGGCAATTCATCAGGCTTGCTCACAGGCAGAGCCCATCAGACTTACCCACAGGCAAAGCCCATCTAACTTACCCACAGGCAGACCCCGTCAGACTTACCCACAGGCAAAGCCCATCAGACTTGGTGACGTCCAGATGGTCAAAGGACACGTTCCTGAACGCGCTCAGAGACACATCCCCAAGGTGCAAGCGGTTGGCAGCTCCCGGCCTCATCCGATTCATGGCTTGCTGGATCTGGCACCCAGGGAACAAGGACAGTGGGGTGAGGCTGTGCCCTTTCTGATGCGCCGCCTACTCCTCCTGACCATATTGTCTATTGCAACGCCCTCCTTACATTCTCCTGCTGGATGTAGACTACTCTATCTTACGCCATTGAATCTATATTTAACCCCTGAATGAACAAAAGCGTTGTGCAACATCCTTGGAAAAGCATTGCCTGCTCACCCTAACATGGACTGCCTCACCCTTTCCCTTTGTTGCGGGCTCCTGCTAGATCTGTTTGGAGTGACACTGAACACCATGCATCTTCATGTGTGACCATGATGCATTCAGCACCTTGCTCTTCCTTTCCTCAAGCATGGCGATCGTACAAATCAGCTTAGTCTTTTGGTGGAGTTTAAAGGCAATTAGTGCCAGAAAGCGCGCTTGCCTAAGCAGCACCCAAGCCAGCCACAATAACTCTGTGTCCACAGCCTCAAGCTGCTACAAACCATCCACAGTCACACTATGACGTGTTATCTACAGCTGAACGGCCAGAAACTGGGGTATTCACTCACTGCAAGTTGCTCCAAACATTTACAGTCACGCCGTGACAAGTTATCTAAAGCTGAACGGCCAGGAGAAGAGTTATAGACTCACTGCAAGCTGCTCCAGCCCTCCCTTGGACTTGAAGCTCTGAATGGCTGTCCTCAAGGGCCCCACTGCACATTGCGCAGCACCAACCAACAACGTGGGTGATGAGTTTTCAAGTGTACCAGGACGAATTGCATGCAAGGTAACACAACTGCTACACCAGGTCCCTGGCGGGGTATGAGGTGCGGATTGTGTAGGCTTGAAGTTGAGCACTTGCCGCATAAATTGTGCTGCCAGGATGTGCAATGTTAAGGTATAACCTGATGCGTCAAACTCAAATCTAGGCTCAGGTTACATGACATTTCACAGGCAGACAGCCCTGCACACCCTATGTATGATTTGCCATGTCTAAGATCAAAGCCAATGCAAGAAAATAGGGGTCGCACGAGAAGATGTCCATTTGGCAAAGGATGCCCTGGAGAAATTAAGGGTGTGTTTAAAGAGTTACGCATCAAGGCAGCAGAGAGACAATATGAGAACCAAGATTGCACTTTTAAAAATTACACAACGCTCCATCGCATTGCTTGCTGGCCTTCATGCATCTTCTGCAAATTGGGGCTTGCAAAATAAGCTATATTTGCACACAGACCGGAAGATAAATTAACCTCATTGACCAGTTGTAATCTTATGGATGACTTCACTCATTAAAGCTAGCCTTGTAGGAAATAAGACATTGCTCACCACTGTGTGGGCACTCATATGCTCAGCTGCATGGGGAAGGGGGTGGGGAAGGGGAAGTGCAAGAAGTGTAGGATGGCACAGGGTGTGGGTGACCTCACGCATGCAATAAAGGATTGCGAGGTGAGCAAACCTACTTGCATCCTCTCGCAGGAGGCGGAAATGCAGCTCCAGGTGGGCGGCCTCAGGGTTTGCATGCGCATGTGGAATGCCGCCAGGTCTGCAATCATTAGGAGCATACATGTGCTGAGACTGCTCCAATTGCATTCAAATGGCTGTAGGTGGGGGTGTAAGGGGGATGAACATCATGTTGCCAGACATACAGCCGACAGTGTGTAACAAAGAGCACCTGTTGTACGGGTTGGAGCAGAATGCAGTTATCATAGTCATACAATGCAACACCATGATCACCTGCTGCAATGGCTGTTATCATGCTCATGCAATGCACCACTCAGAGCACCTTATGCAATGGTTTGATCAGGAAGCTGTAACCGCTTATGTAATGTGTCCTCCAAAGGCATACCGGTTACAAGGCAGGTATGGCTCCTCAGCACACAGGAGCTCATCAGGTGTAGGCACAATGCGCATCTCAGAGATGCCAACGTGGTCATTGCTGTGGCGGGGGCCAGCAGGACGGAGTGCGCCTGCAATGAGCGTTCCCAAAAAAATCCCAGGGAAGATTCTATGGCTTTCCAACCTTTGCAGAAGTGCAAGAACAGATGAGACATACCCAATGCCAATTTAGAAGAAGAGAGAGTTCAAGAAACAGGATGCAAATGAGTATAGCCATTGTTGCTTAGGAAAAGAGGGGAGAGAAAACATGTTCACCCCTTTATTGTTGAGCAGCAAGACCTAAAGTGTCCACAACGCAAGATGAACTACTCGCCGCAGGAAAAGTCTGTAGGGCCACAAGTAAAAGAGATACAAAAAAACTGCGTGTCTAGTGCTAACAGGCTAATTATGCCCATCAACTACTGTTGCTGCAAGCAGCAGCTTCCAAGCTTCGAGCAGAAGACACCTAACTGTACCAAGATTGTAAGTAATGGGTGCATATCAGGAACAAAGATTGTGCCTTGAGTGAAAGCGTTCACGTGCATATCTGCAGTAGCCCTACAAGATCCAGAGCAGCGCACTATACTTGTAACACGAAAGTACTGCTTGCTCTCAGCAAGTGAGCTACAATAGATAACTGGGTGATCAATGGACGCCATCTCATGCAAGTGCAGCCTTCTTCACACTTCCACATGTCATGTATTGTGTGCTGATTTTAATCGATGTTGTTACACAAGAAAGTTTAGGGCCCAGCCAAAGTAGTGACTTTGTTATATAACCAATTGAATGGCAAGGGGCATAGGTAAAAGCCATGATGACAGCAAACGCTCAAACCAGAACAAAGGGTATGAGAAGGGCAAAAGCTGCCAGACGGCTGAGCTGATCAATGTTTGACGCAGCATGACAATGAAGCGCTCTGTGTGTGTGACCCGTGCCAATGGAACACTGACTCAACATGTACATTTCGTGCGTACCTGGCACGTTGGTTGGGTCTTTAATGCGAGCGGCAATGCGCAACTCTGCATTGCTCTGAGCGGCTAGTCGCTGCGCCTGGCGCTGGGCTGCAGAGTCAAGGCCCTGATCAATGGCGTTGGACATGGCGCTGCCTCTGCCCAGCAAGCTGCAGTATGAAGATGTGGGGAGAGCAACAGAGGGTGATGCAGTTTGTTTGATCGTGGCAATTTAAATGTTGCTTATATGATTATGGCAACAGAGAGCAAAGTAAGTTTTTGATCTAAGTTCTTGGCTGCCGCCTCTTGCAGCTAACTCAGTGTGCCACAGGGCAAGGCTTGAGTTTGTAGCATGCCTGGTGCTGAGAGTGTAAAGCAATACAGGCACAGAACCCCTTTGCCAGATCGTGCAGGATGAAGGATGCAGCCCAACGAGCCCCTGCTTCCATGGTGGGCTGCAGTCTTCTGGTGCCTGGCATGGCACAGCTGAGGGAAACAGGCTGTGTCTGCGTAGCGCTGTGTGCTTGGCACTGCACTGACAGCACAAAACCTTCGGTTGTGGCCATTGCCCCAACAGCGGCGTGACCTTTGCCTGGCTGTACATTAAAGGTGACAAACAAACCTTCTGATGCACATCCTTGGCTGCCCTTCATTACATCTATGTTTGTGGCCAAAAACTAAACAGAACCCATAAGGATCCAGCCTATCCCTTACTTCCTTGACCACCCTCTTGCCCCTCCCACCCTTCTGCCCTTACCACCTTCTTGCCCATTCAGCATATAATTAAGCATGCAAATGCAACATGCCCTTCAGTAGCAAATGCCGTCTGCCAGCAGGAGCAAGCCCAAGGAATTTCCCTCCCGACCTATCGATCTTGTCTATGTCTCGCTGAAGGTTACGCTGTGCCCGGCTAATGCTGCTGTTGCTGCCCCAGACACGAGCCATGATCTGCTGGACCTGCAGGAAGAGAGAGTAACCAGATTTAATGACTCATGATGTAAAGGTTGCAGGTACAGCTGAGATAGATGCTCATGAACCTTACCGTCATGAAAAAATTCGTTTAGGCAAACAGCCCACAAAGTTCAGGTAGAAGTGATTTATAGGTTTAAGGGTCTCATTGCCTACATTTCATGGACATTAGTAGGAAGGCACAACAGCACGTGCAGCCAAGGATAGTTGGAGATGGTGCCACCTCACCTGCTTAAGATCGACAAAATGGTCTCAAAGTTGTGTACCTTACAAGCAGGGTACCAGGGACTTGCTTACAAGCAGCCATATGCTGCAGGCGCTACCCTGGACCACCAATTTTTCTAACTTGAGCTCACGAATCTTTAGGTTCAGATCAATTACTGTATGCATCTTCCTACCTTTTCAGCCAAAGCCTCTGCACCTGGCCTAAACGACCAAAAGTCATGGTCCATTTGGAACCTCTCCAGCAGCTCCCGCAGTAGTACGATGGCAGGCTCAAGAACGCAAAGCCTGTGTGTGTGTGTGTGTGTGTGTGTGTGTGTGTGTGTGTGTGTGTGTGTGCATGGGTGTTTGTGTGTGTGTGTGTGAGCAAGTGTGCTCTCAAATGTAAAGGGTGTGAAAAGCGGGGCATGGACGACATGGAACGGAAGAGTCTCAGTTATCGCATGTTTAAGAGGCTGTAGCATCATCCCTATGCAATCAAATCTGGTATGCGCTACAACATAGCTGTCAGTAGCTGTCCAAAGCCCCACCAGCTGGTAGCGTGCCAAGGGTCAGCACGAGGCCTCACTGTCCCCTCAGGAGGTGCAGGGGGCACATGCTTCAAGTCCTGTAAGAATTGCACAGATTCAGATTCAGCGGTCAGATAATTAGATGGGACGTGATGAAGGCACGCAATGACTGTACACAGCATTGGTGAAGCACAGTATTCACCTGTGACGGTGACAAAGGCATTGGGAAGTCACTTTACTACCTAACTGCACCAAGCCAAAACCGCCTCGTTGATGGCTTGATGTGCACACACATGCTGTCAGAAGCAAGCAGACTCCTTTGTTATGGGGCCTCTACCTGCCCCATACCACAGCTCTTGCGTACACAAACCTGAGGCATTGCCGCCGAAAGCTTTCCCTGAGCATGCAGCTGCTCTAGGGTTGAGGCAACCTTGATGAAGTCCAGGTTCTGCCCCAGCACCTGCATGTCCAATGACAAGGGGAAGAACTCTGTCAAGTAGTTGAGGTGCAGGCCCAACAAGGTGAGGTTAGGGCTTGCACAACCTCTGGAGGGCACGCACACTCGACAAATTGGCAGGATTCAGACATTATTTAGAGGCGGCTGCCAAGTACTTTGCTGTAGAGATGGACCAGAGGTATGGGCTCCCTCCTAACTTTTGCAAGAGCTGCAAGCACTAGTGAGGCCAATGTGTCTTCTCAGCCCTGAGTTCACACACATACTCCAAGCATTGCGCTTGCATAAGCACAAAGGCGTTGCACAAGTTACCTGATAGAAGGGGTTCACAAAGTGCGAGCGCAAGCTGTCGCGGAGGCTTTTGTGTGTAGCCAGCTTCAGCATGGGGGCAATCAGATCCAGATACACCTGCACGCACGTGGAGGCCGCTAAGTAGATCAAGATGCATGGTATGGATAACGCAGAGGGTCACTCTGTCGCCGCTTTGCGCATGCACGCCCCCACACCCATGCTTGCCAGCGGCTTCTTTGCAGGCACACAGCAAATTACTTGCCATAACTGTATTCATGGAGTGGTTAATTCATTGTGTAATATATGATCAACATGCCACCCTAAATCTTTTTGTGTTGTATGAGCTGACCAAACTTGCTATGCGCTTGTTGCATGCACAAACACATACCTCACACGTGCTGTTTTGGCTACTGGCCCAATCCCTCAGAATCTGGCGGACATGCTCACGAGCCCCTGTGCAACACACAACAGAGACATCGACCTGAGGCTGAATGGCTGCAAAACTTGCAACACGCAGGGCAATAGTGCATGAGACACGCATGCAGGCACGCACGCTCACACACACACACACGCACACACACACACACACACACACACACACACACACA
>QAXF01002340.1:0-11017 GCA_004335645.1 Dunaliella sp. WIN1
TGTGTGTGTGTGTGTGTGTGTGTGTGTGTGTGTGCGTGCGTGCGTGCGTGCGTGCGTGCGCGCTTACCCTCATGATACTCCTTCCATTTATGTAACGGAAAGTAGCATTATAAAGTCGATCTTTGAGACGCTGTGATTGCAGAAGTCGATCAATATAGCTAGTTTTTTGGCGAGAAGTTAGTTTATAGAAATGCCTAACTTTGATTTCAAAAACCAGGAGGAAGACACACTTTATACATCCGTCTAGCCATGACGATGCGTTCCTGACCATGACAGAGTAAGAGCCTTTTTCTCTGCTGTGTATTGCGCATCCATGCATGCAAACTAAAAGCTCTCTCACTCTGTGTGAAGGAGTTGCAGCCCTTCATCTGCCGCGCTGGACCAGAGCCCACCTGCACCCAATCAGGCGCAGACACAGACACAGAGCCTAATGCCACACAATCAAACGTATCACAGGAAGGTGAGTGCTATAGCGGAGGGATGGCATGCGTCTGAACGGCACACGGAAGCTTGCAAAGCCTTGCTTGCGAACGCCTCGTTATTGCATGATCATACATGAAGCATGGAAGCACTGCTTGCAACGCGAACGCCTCATTGTATCATGATCATGGCAAAATCATCATTGATTCCTACATGCTCTGTCGAAATCTTGCACGCCATAGCATTATATTGCTTGAACAATTCGCTGCTTCGCACCACTCTGCAGTTTGCAAGTTAGTGTGACTTTAGCAATGGGCCGTTGATCAAATAGCTTTATCAGTTAAACCTAAGGCCAGAGCCAAGAATATTCTGTCCATTCCCCATGGCGTTACCTCGTTCGCTTGGTTGAATGCTTAGATGCCATGCAGGGCAGCAGCATGCTTCACTTGCTGCACAAGTAATATTGCTGGTGCACTTTTTGCAGCAACACAAAAAGCAGAGCAAGGCTGCCCAGCAAGATGAGGCACGATCCCTGGAGTTCCAACAGTACATGTTGAAGGCACTGAAGACACCCAGCTCAAGCGAAGACGAGCTTGAGAGTAACGACCAGACTGCATCTCAGATACAAGCATAGCCCGCTGGGTCTGAGGGATATTTCCGGGGTCTGCCACTCTTTGGTCTTCCATGTTTTACGTATAAAGTTAAGGTGTCAGCGTAGCATGCAACACATCAACAAGCACTTGAATGTCAGGGGAGGAGCCTGTTATTAACTATACTTGGCGTCGATGCAACCCTGACGTCAGGGGTGTACTAGACACAGTTAAGCCAGAGATCTATTAATGCTGCAAGCATCTCATTCCAGTGGCAGAGAAGCATGCTCCATGACTGGAGTGCAGTGCGTGCAATACACCAGATGCACCTGGTCATGAAAAGCTTTCAGCATGCAGCACAATCTGTCAGCAGCTGTGCTTCTTTGCCTGTCTGATGATCATCACATGGGCAATTGTTTGACAGCAGCTCTGTTCTGTGTATGTCTGGGAATTTGCAACGGGCCAGAAATGCACAATTGAGCACAGCATGAGCTCAGGAACAATGAGAGCCAGGCAGCTTGCAAACGTAGGCAGGAGGGCAAAGCAGGCTGCCTAGAAACTCCTGGACCTTCAGCATTGGCATGTACTCATATCTGTGACTTTAGATATGAATTATGTGCCGTATGCTGGAATGGTGTAAGGTGAGAGCGGTCAAGATACACAAGGACAGAGGCGTGGGTAGATGCATTGGTACTCGAATGCATGAGTTGCTGCAGAGTGAATGATTGAATTGCTAACTAATCCTGAGGTCCTCAATAGCATATTCTATGCTCTAATGTAATTCAATTGTAGTTGCCAATCAGCTTCCAATGCCTCAGAGGCACTGTTATGCAAGGAGCAGTGAGATATACGGTATGTGCCACACAGGAGCAGTATGAGCCTGAAGCCAGACCTTGCAGGAGCGGACAAGAGTAAGCCCAAGCTGCAGATCTTATTCTCTGCTGCCAAAAAGTTAGAAGAGCCAGGATCTGACTGTTCAATCTGCTGACTGTAACGGAATTGTTACTTGTGCTCTCAGATCGCCATATTTGGCACCCATTCCAGGCATTCATTAGCTTTACATGGATAGTCAGTGCCGGGCTTGCAGCTCACCTGCAGATTTATCCCCCGCACGCGCAAGGTGGGTCTAAGGTACGAGTCCTGATGGCAGGATAATAAGACAGAAAAGCAAGTCTCGTGGGCAAGGGGTTGGGCTTAGGCGCATCCTTTGGGCAAGAATGCAAGGCGTCAACTGGCAATGGCCGGGACATCCATAACAAGGCCTAGGAGGTTGTAGCGTATTAATTACATGTACTCTCAGACTGCCATAACTGGCACCCATTCAGGGCATTCGTGCTATAAAACTGACAAATACGACAAGAGTGACAAGTTATGCAACAACACACAAACGCACCAGTGTAGGCACCAGAAAGACACCAGGTGGCCTGCCAGCTGAAATTTGGTACACCATCAGCTACCGCAATCAAACTTGTTGCTAACTCCACCCATTACTCACTTGTTGCTAATTGAACTCTTTTCATTTACCCGCAGACCTTCCGCTACTGGCAATTGACGCTCCTAGGCAATCAGTGCTACTGGGCATTACAGCCAGGGTCTGGATCTAAAGGAAACTTAAAGAATGGCTGGGCTTTGCTGGGAAACAAGGTTAATTCAATAACCTGATTGCTGATATAGTACACCTGACCAAGTGAGGCTGAGTGATTTCCCTCAGCAAAAGCTTATAATAGTGGATAAGGTTGTTTCCATGGATTTGTTGTTTTTTGCCTATGAGCAAACACGCGGGCATCTTTGCTAAGATGTGGGTTGCAGATGTTCTCTGCTTCACGTTAGCTGCCCTTGTAGGCAGGTACACCTGTATATGTGACCTTTAAGAGGGTCAGCCTTAAGCTGATCAGCATGAACCTTAATATGTCCCTCAGTTACGGGCTAGCCTTATGGTGTTCATGGTGTAATGTGCGGATGTTGGCGATTCAAGTAAATGCCAGCTGATGTCTGGTATGTTGTCTTGGGCTTATATACCGCTGACGTGAAACTTTCAGTGCCAAAGCTTGGACAGTCTGTAATAATTGAACTTTCGCCAAAGGCACAGCTGAAGTAGCGACTTCGTTACGTCACCACTACTAGGCGTTCGCAATTTATCTCCATGAATTTCCTATCCAATTGATGACCTTTCAGTCAACCTGTCTTCGAATTGGCAATCAAGCACCCTATTCTCACGGTGCATTATATTTAATAAAATATATTTGTAGCTCTCTTAGCCTCGATAGAATGTTCTGGACTGCCACAGCAGCTCTAGTCGTCGGTGTAACAGTGTGGGCCTTTTGGAATGTTGAGCCTGAGAGGAAGCCATTAAGGGACTGTTATAATGAGTATCCGGATGAGGACTGTTATAATGAGAGGCCTGTAGTGGCTGTGCGACGAGTAAAGGTGCAGGTGACTGAACATAGCATGCATGTACCACAGGAACGAGGACAAAGTGGTCCTCACTCGTGTTGCCTCACAGGTTGAGCCAAAGAAGAAAAAGACCAAGACCTACAGACGGATGTAGGTGCAAGCGTGGCCTGCTATCGTGTATGCAAGAGGGTTCATTAAAGTAGTACTGGACTTGGCCATTTGCCATTTACAAAACCCTTTGCCCTTCGCAAAAGCTTTGATTGTTTTGTGAGCAGTCCTGTGGTCTTCTAAGAAGAGCCTGCTAAGCCTACATGCAGTCAGTGACAGAGAGTACCCATGCTGCATGCTGTATTCTCACCAACTGCTTTACTTACAATCTCAGGTATGCCAAGTTCCAATGCAGCTGTGGCCGGAGGTGGACGTCAAGGAATTGGTGGACCGGAACAGAGATGGAGTGTGCCACTTGCCGTAACCTTGTGTGAGTATTGTGCACTACCACATGTTAACATGTTCTGGGACCGCAGTCACTTACCAGAAGGAAGTTATTACTAATAGTTAAAGTACTAATAGAAAGTAGATAGTATCGATTCCACCTTTCTGTGTGCCTTGCATCCATGATATGTCTTTGACAGATCTTCATCAAAGCACCTAATATTTAGTGCTGATTATATCCTTCTTGAAACACAATAAGCCCATCTTCTTTCACGCAAATTCAACACACTCATGAAGGTGGAGATGGAGCAAGTTATAAGCAGGAAAATGCGCGCATACATCATTGGGAAGTGGGTACAGTAGCTCAATACATGGAAGTTATACTCAGCAGCTCCAAATGTCTGGTCAGCTAAATGGTCGCAGACAATGCTTACCACGCCTTTTGGACAAAACAAACATATTTCTGTTGTCATCGATCATGAGAACTATGCAGCGCATGGACCATTAGAGGCCCTTTATAAGTGAAAGAAAGTACTATCTTTTATTGTGAGAGCTTGAGGTACCAATAGCACGGGTCATAGTCACAGGCTGTCAGAAACAGGATGATACAAGCTAAGAAGGGCAGCATAATTTAGTGCCAGGGTGGCACACTTCATGGCTTCTAAGGAGAGCTTTTCCTCTTATTCACCAGTCTTGCTGTCCCTGTCGCACTCATTCTTGCTCATTGGCGTGCGACCCTCATCTAAAGCTATCCGAGTTCAACTGAATGCTTATCACAGGTCACCCTTTAAGAGCTGTAAGCTGCGTGATTGCCCAAGGGACCCATCAAACCTAGATCGTAGGCCTTGCCCACATCCTATGGCACTTTGCCCAATGTGCAAGAAGCTTGGTGAGTACTGTGGCAACCGCGAGGATGAGATTGCCATAGAGGAGTGAGCTTTGAGGCTGCCTCAAAGCTTTGAAGCGCTACAGAGTTCCCGGTCACACCACCATACAGCATCTGGATGCATATGAGATGATGCGCCTTTAAATTACGGCGGGCATTCATAAAGCATAAGGTTAGTGTTAAGGTTACATAGCATAAAGCATAAAGCATAAGCTGCGGAGCTCTGTGTGGACGTCCCTATGAGCAGCCCCTCCCCCCCTTTTTGTTCCTAGCAAACGCAGTGGAAACCATCATGAAATTGCCAGCTTGCAGTAGGTCCGGCAAGAAGACGCTTCGCACATCCTGTATAATACCAAGTGTACAATAATGGAAAGTACAAATGGGTTGAGGGTACAATCTAGACAATGGGTGTGCACAATTTGGAAGCGCCACTGATCAACCAGTCAATTGTGTGCAACGGCTGGTCAATCCCTGCTGCCGCTGCTGTTTTTGCTATAGCTGCTGCTGTATATGCTGCTGGTGCTGCCTTCCTAGTGCTGTGTATGTAGCTGCTGCTGCACTTTACAAGGAAGACCATGCATAGTTGTTTGCCTTGTGCTGTCATCTAGTTAAGGCTTGCAAGAGTCAGCCTTTGTGCTTCAGCTAGCCAGCCCTCACAGGCAGGTGCAGCTAATTATAATGATGCATCTGGCCTTATCATCGTGTACAAATGAAAGGGTTCCCCTTGTCTCTAGCTTACTCTGGATGCATTGCTGCTTGAATTAGCTGCCTGAGGCATGAATGCCAGGCGTTGTTCACTGAAAGCTTCGGAGCCTTGCTCAACGACATGACGCTTTGGGAGTTGCTAATTTTGTTTCTGAATGCCTCAAGTGCTGTAGCTGACCTGATAGCCTTTGTTCTTCAGTTGTATGGTCTTCGGTTGCCAATGTCTTCTGCTTCAGCTCAGCTGGCCTTGTAGGCAGGTACAGGTATGAAACCTTGACCAAAGCTTGCCAGTGCAAGCACATGGCAGTTTTTTTTCCTTCATCATGCTGGCTGTGTGAGCACCACCAGCGGAGACTTCTTTTTTTTCTTTTTCCCAAAGCTGTTTTCCAAGGCACGTCCAGCAAAAAGAAACCCTAGCTCTTGGACTCAGTGCAGGCCCGGGGTTCCAAACCTGGGCAGGGGGCTGCATGTGGCCTCCTTTTGCCATCCCATCAGCTGCCCCTGTATCTGCCTACAGGGGCAGCTGAGCTGAAGCAGAAGACACCAGGATTTCAGTTGTAATAACTGATGTAGCTAAGCTGCTTTTGCTGGCAATCACAGTTACAGCCCGAAACTTGTGTCAACATAGCCAAGCTTAGGTAGCTCAAAAGATTCTAACAACAACATTAATGTTGTTGTTAAGAGAACTGTGCTCTACCACCTCTCTCTTGAGTATCTCTCTTTAAAACCTTGGTTCGTTTGTTCCGGCAATTGTATTTCTTGCTCCTGCTAGGCTCCCTTTGATTTCATTTGGTGATTTGATTCGATGATGTTACACAAGATAGTTCAAGGCCCAGTTGAAGTAGTAAGGGGCGAAGGAAGAGCCCTAATGACAGCAAATGCTCGAACCAAAGCAAGGGGCACGAGAAAGACAAAGCTGCCGGACAGCTAGACCTAAATGAAGGAAAGACAAAAACACACACAAGTATCTGTGACATCAAAAGTCTGAATTACGGTTCTGTGAGAGCGATCTACCTATGACCTGATAGTTTCCTTGCCTTTTGTTTGGCTTTTGGTCTTTGGTTGCGGGCGTCTTCTGCTTCTGAAGCAGAATTAGATTTGATTTGATGTTGTTACACAAGATAGTTCAAAGGTCCAGCCGAATTAGCTGAATCAGCTAAGCTGCCCTAGCAGGCAGGTACAGCTATGTAAGCTCAACCTTAACCTACCTATGAATCTCATGGCGAGGATGGCTAAGCTGCCCTTGGCAGCCTGAGGTACGGCTATCATAGCTGATACTATATGAAATAACCTTACCCTTGTGGCGAGGAAGCTACCTATTGCCTGAGATGCTGTTGCTGACCTGATAGCCTTGTTGCACCTTTTGGTTTTCTTGGTCTTCAATTGCAGGCGTCTTCTGCACCAGCTAAGCTGCCCTTGCAGGCTGGTGCAGCCACGATTTTAGCCTTACCCTTACGGCAAGAAAGGTCATGGGCCCTGTAGACACCATGAATTTAAATTCAGGCAAAATTTTGTCTTGACTAAGACTGCATACAAGGCTGGGCAGCTACGCTCTGGTGTTCTGCAACACAAGTACTCCTCCACATCATTGCAATGAATGTGCTTGCCACACTGTCCATAATAGACCTTCCTCTGACAACCAACTCGACATTCAGGTTTTACGGCAGCCTTTATTTGGGTGTTCGATGTGATGAAACATTCTATATAACTCCTGAGTACAAGCTGTACAAGTAGAGCTCATTGCATGTTTAGGTGCATTACGGGATTTGGATTAACGGGTTTTTAACGGATGGATGCGCTAAAGCCAACATGATCATGGGAAGCCTAAAGAACACTACTTGTGTTCATAGTATTAAACAAGCAAATTGCACTGGCCTGCTTTCCCTGTTCATTGGAAGCCAAGAATGAGTACGTAATAGACGGCTTGCGCCGGGCTGCTTCTCCTGCCTATTGGAAGCCCAAAGAAAATAGTCAACAAGCAGTCTTGCGCCGGCCTGCTTCTCCTGCCTATTGAAGGCCCAAAAGAAGAATTCAACAAGCAGTCCTGCACCAGCCTGCACCTCCTGCCTACTGAAGAAGTCGTCAACTACTAAAACAAGTAGTCAACAGGCAAACCTGCGCCGGCCTGCTCCTCCTGCCTATCGGAAGCATAATAGTAGTCAACAAAAAAGCCTGAGCCGGCCTGCTCCTCCTGCCTCCTCTCTGGTGCCGCCCATGGTTTTGCTCAGGCTTAAACACTGCCAATGCTGCGCTGAAGGTTGCTGTCCCACCTGGGGCTGCTGTGTAGGCGCTTGTGCTGCAGGTGCTCTTGCTGCCAGTGCTTTTGCTGCTGATGTAAACAAGTCATCAATTGTGCTGCAGATGCTTGTGCTGCAGGTGCTCTTGCCTGTGCTGCCAATGCTCTTGCTGCTAATGCCAATGTATCAACATGTGCTGGCAGTGCAAGTGGTCATTGCGTTTCTCAACTGCTCCTCAGCGTGTGGTGCACATGGCGCTGTTGATGATGAGCAGAGGTTCATGTGGAGGTGCTGCTTCCCGGCCTTTTGGGCTGCCAGAACATGCTCAGCTACTTGCCTGGGCCGCATTGTAGCTCATGTGCGTAGCACCTAGCGCAGTGATGCACTCTGTGCAGGAGATGCTGCTTGTGCCGTGCCCTCTTCACGAGGCTTGTCGCGCCCTGGTGCTGATGCTGCTTGCACAGGCTGTTGCAGGGGCGCTGGTGGCCGCTGCTGCGCGGCGCCTGCTGCAGAGCTAACAGGCAGCGTGCCTTGTACACGAGGCTAGTTGCGCCCTGGTGCTGATGCTGGCAGTGGCTGTTCAGACCCATGTACACAAGCCTGGCCATGTCCTGGTGCAGCTTGCGCAGACTCTCGCAGGGGCGCTGGTCAATGCTGCTGCGCGGCGCCTGCTGCAGAGCTGGCAGGCTTCTTTCTGAGCAGGCAGTGGATGCGGTCTGTGAGGGAGGCGCTGCTCGTGGCGAGCTGTGGGGAGTGGCCAGTGCTGCTTGGATGCGGTTGGTCCTGTGACTTGTGACCTGATGGGCTAACAGATGGCTTGACACACTCCTGTGGGGGGCAAGTGACCTGCCTCTCTGCTCCAGCTGATGGTGAGTTGGGGGCATTGAGTCTGGGGGCAGGGCTGCAGGGGTCGTGGGATGGTGCTGGGCTGATGGATGGCTTTGAGGTGTTGGGTGAAGAAGCAGGGCCACAGGGGTTATGGGATGGTGCTGGGCTGGTGGATGGCTTTGAGGTGTTGGGTCGAGAAGCAGGGCCACAGGGCGTGTGGGATGGTGCTGGGCTGGCAGGGAGTCTGCTGTGGGGTGCTTGCATTGTGTGGGCAGGGCTGGGGCTGCTGCTGTTGGGTGTGCTCAGGGGTGGTCCCGGGCTGGCAGGGCTGGTTTGAGAGGTGTGTGCCGGGCCGGCCCCGTTACAACCACTCGTGGGTGCGTGCCTGGCAGCAGCTGATGCAGCGGCGGAGGCAGGGGCGGCAAGCCTGGAGGCTGCCTGTGGGGAGGAGGGGACACGGTGTGGAGCCGCAGCGCCTTGGTGAACTTGCTGGTCACAGGGTGGGTCTGTGCGGGCCCCACTGTTGCCGCCCTGCAAATTGGTCGTGTGTAGCTAACCTTAATCGGCTACCATTTAACGGTACCAACTGTGTACACACACACCTTAGGTACCAGCTGCCTAACACACAAGGTGAACCAAAATGAGTGAACGAGTTTCGCTATGGTGGGACATGGACATGACCAAGTGCGTGCTCGGATTCAACCATGCACTCGGTCGTGCCCAGGTCCTTGGCCATTGGCCATTGGCGCTGAAGCGTGAAGAAATCAGCAGTTCTTACTCAAAGTGACATCCATTGCATCCGCTTATTTGCGTGAGTAGCCGCAGCAAGAAAGAGTTGTGGGGCGTGTGGGGGTAGCCATGCTGTGCGGTAGTAGGTGCTCTCGCTTCTGCTCTGTGTTGCTTAAAGGTGCTGTAAGAGCCTGGCATGCTTGCCTCAAGTGTCAGCTTATGTGTGAGAGCCTCAATCAACCCAACAAGCTGATAGTGCAGACAAAGGTCTTACTTTCTACTGAGCTGCTGGCCTGCATTATTACTCAGCTGCCTTCTACTTAGCTGCCTTTTAGCTGCTGGCCTGACAGAGGCCAAAACATCTACTTAGCTGCTTGCTACCTAGCTGCTTGTCACTTAGCTGCTGGCCTGACCTGCAGGTTGAAGCTGCTACATGAGAAAAAAGGAGGCATAATGAAAAGGAAGGAAGACACACTGACGCACTGCTCGCTCACCTGTAGCTGCTGGCCGGTCGTTGCCTCTGGACCAGGCTCCCTGTGAGGCGCCCTCAGCTGCAGCCCCCTGCCGCCCTCGTCCGCACGGCCTGGCTTTTCAACAGGCGAGGGCACAGCTGGCAGCGGCTCAGCGGCAACAGTAGGAGGGGGCAGCAAGCATGCGTGCCTGCCTGCGCTTGCCCTGCTCTTGGTGCTGCCCTCATCCTCACGGCATGGGCGTGCGGCCGGTGATGGGGCAGCTGGCAGCGGCTCAGCGGCAACAGCAGGAGGGGGCAGCAAGCATGCGTGCCTGCCTGCGCGTGCCCTGCTCTTGGCCTTGCTGCCAGGCCTTGCCTCCAGCTGCTCCTCTTGCTGATCAGGCTGCTGGACCTCACTGCTTGCTTGTTTCTCAACTGCTTTGGGCTCTCTGGGCTCCGCTCTGGCCTTCTCATCCCCTCCCTTGCTCTGCGCCCTACTGTGACCCTTGTCGCCTGTTCGAGCTGGCTGCTGCCCAGAGCACACACGACCTCCTGCCTTCTGCGCTACCTCTGCCTCTGCACCACCACACCCCGCATCTGCTGCATGCTCCTCGTGCTTGCCAATAACACCCCCCTTCCGCCTACGCTTTGCCCCATGCTCCACACCCTCACCCACACGCGCTTCACCCCCACCATCATTTTTGCCATCCTTGCCCCTGCTTGCCGCATGCCCCTTGTGCCTAAGATCACTGCCTCTATTGTCCTCCTCTGGCACCCCACGCATCTGCTTGATCCTCCCCTTGCCCCCCCTCCCACGCCTACCTGCTCTACCCCCTCTAACAGGTCCTGGACCACCACTACAAGCGCCAGCAGCATCCCCACCAGCATCTGCGCCAGCACCACCATTACCTTGGCTCCCGTCGCGCGGATCAGCCTCGCCTCCTCCTTGCTGGAAATTAGTTGCCTGTGCCAGAAGCACACCTGCCCTGCCTCCTTGCTCACCTCCTTGCTCACCTCCATCTCCTCCTACTTGGCCAGAGCTATCTGTGTGCGCTGCCCTCCTCTTGCGCTGCGCACCTGCTGGACCCTGCTGCACACCTTCCTGCTCACCTCCATCCCCTCCCACTCGCGCTGAGCTCTCTGTGTGCGCTGCCTTCCTCTTGCGCTGCACAACTCCCGGTCGTGCAGAGCTCTTTCCACCTGCAAAGAAAGTAACATAGAGGCAAGTACCGGCTGCGCGTCATGCAGCATGCAAGTGCATTCAGCCAGTCTGCATCACCTCCACACACGTGTGTGTGTGTGTGTGTGTGTGTGTGTGTGTGTGTGTGTGTGTGTGTGTGTGTGT
>QAXF01002341.1:6992-19719 GCA_004335645.1 Dunaliella sp. WIN1
TGTGTGTGTGTGTGTGTGTGTGTGTGTGTGTGTGTGTGTGTGTGTGTGTGTGTGCGCCATAATAGTGCACCTATGCAACGTTAGTGAGCTGCATAGCATATAGCAGCACGTGCAGGCTGTGAAGCTGTGCATGTTTGTGCAGTTGATGATGTGCATTTTAAGTCATCAAGCAGCACATTTGCAGCGTGAAGCGGCATGTTTGCTGTAGTACTGCAGCGCTGGGTACACATGTGCGCAGGAAGCTTGTCCTTTGAGACATTGCCATTATCAGGGTTGATGAGAGGCCTTGGACACAAGCCGCATTGCCTGTCTGTTCCTAGTTGCTGGTTCTAGCACCCTCCGTGGCACCCTGCAGCTGTGCACCTGCTTGCTTTCTTGCTAGCTGCTTAGAGATATTAACTCGATGCATTAAATAGCAAAGAAAAAGTTGACATGTTGGCGCAGAGACCGTCATTCAAGAAAAAGAGAGGCTGGTTAGGCCAACACCTGAACGTCTGATACATGTTTGGTAGCAAAGCTTGACCAGGGCAACGTCGCCTTGTCTCCTCTCCAGATTGCCAAAATAGAATTACTGTTCTACCATGTGCGCACTCAGACTTGCACTTGCTTGGCTTCCTTCAAGTCCGCTGTGTCACCATGCAGCTGCAACAGCGATGCTTCTTACACTGGTCTGGGACTGCAGGCTTACGTGAGCACCTTGGCGCATGGCTCCAGCCACGAGACCGCAGCTCAGGTGCAACTCAGGGCATAGGGTGGAGGCTTGACACATCAGTAGCAGCGCCGCGTGCATCCTCTACCTGCGTGTGCATCGAATGAGTCATTCAACTGCCTGCGTATTGATTGATGATTTGCCTGCTTGTGTATCCTTTGCCCAATCAGGCTTACACTTCAGAAGGATCCACTTTTCAGTCAGCTTAATTGAATGTTTGCTTGGTGCCATGGGCATCCTGTGAATGCTTGTGTGGTCGGTTTGTCTGCCTGCATCAAAGAGGAACGGCAACCAAATCCTTTGGATGATTAAACACGTATGCACTGTGTACTAACTGTACTATACCTTGTCAGATACTCTTATTCATGTGTGTCTAAATACACATATTGCATACATACACATGCATGTTATATTGGTTGCATATGTATGGACGACTACGTGTTTTCTGCTTGGCTTAGTGCCAGAGTGCTCCATGCATGAGACAAGAGCTGCAGGGCTGGTATGGATACATACATGTGAAGACAGGTATACTTGGCGCATTCTGCAATAACATGCACGCAGCCAGCACGTATGATATGTTGAAATTATTCACATGCACTGTATGAATGCAGTCTATGTGTCGCCGCTTGCTGCTGTACTGCTTGCTAGCTGCATCCACAGTGCAGACTGCCGCACATGAGCTGCAGCCGGCCACCTAGTGCCACCCCGTGCCGCTGTCGAGTGGTCGACAGGTGCACGCTGCTGCTGTTGGGGGAGCTACGTATGGGGTCGTTGTGTAATACAGGCAGAGCTTTTTATTCCACTTCAAACCCTTGTGTCACCCTGTGCTGCTCTTGAATGGCTGACAGGTACGCGCTGCTGCGGCTGCCTTGAACGAGGAGGAACGGCGCCTGCAGCTCCGTGTGCGCGCGCTGCAGCGGCACGAGGCCGCAGGTGAGGTTAAGAGTAAAATTTGCTTGGACTGGTAAGTGTTTATAGTGCTTATAAAGCTTTCAGTATTTAAGGTCTTTGAACGTGTTTGAAAGTGCTGTCAGTGTTCAATGTGCTCTTACAGCATATCAGGCTTAAGCTATGGTGGCCAGGATCAACTGGGCTGGACGTGTAGGCGCAGGGCAGTGCAGATCAATGTGCTGCAGTGAACAGCTGCAGGTGAGCTGACCAATGCGATGAGTCAAAGGCTGATTTCTGGGTGCTCTGGCATGATTTTGAACCTCGTTCTGTGGCACAAGTCGCCCCATGCTGTGCTCACAACAAATCAATCACAGGCCAAGAACCATTGAAGCTGCATCTGCAGCATTTCTTGATTATTTAAAAGCGATCATGGATGCAAAAATGCAGGTAACAGAGGGACCATTAAAAGGCAAATTTGGCTGGCTGTTATAAGGCAAACGACCTCAGATTGACATCTGACCAACTATTGTGTCTTCTCACTTCATCTCTGCAGTGAATCTTGTTCCGCAAGTATACAAAACTCCAATCCAGGCTTATTATTACTTAATCTGGTGATAAAAGTGGCCTGAGAGGGAGATCTGTCTGTGAGAAATAGGGTTCACGCCGCGGCCAATCAGGCACGCCTTCCCCATCTGACAAGCTTTAGTGCTAATGCTGTGGGGGCTTGCCATGATGGAGCCTTGCCTGTTGGGGTTGCCCCATGCTGTGGCATTCAAAACGCAACCCATCAGGGGCCTTATTGACCCCCGTTGTGAAAGCGTGCATTTCACACGGCCTTCATACCCCCACAGTGACTTGCAAACCAGGTTGGTAGGACCTGCTGCTGCACCACAAAGATCTATCAGAATTTAGCCCAGGGTCGCTTCCTCTCCCTGCACCTCAAACACTTGGGTTGCAGTTGCATCAATGCTGGTATTGGATCTCCATACAGAGCTGATGCTCAAGCTGTGTTCTTTATGACCTTGCAGGTGTTCGTCGAGATGTGGCAAAACAGGAAGTGCAGGACGCTTTGTATGCACGCGCCCAGGTAGGGCAGGGTGGCGCTCGCTGACATTGTTGCAACAAAGGGTCACAACAGTTGATGCTAAGATCATATGTGCCCTTGGTTGAGGCACCTAAGTTAGGTAGCCCTAGCTTGCTAAGTACTGCAGCGTACAAAAGTGTGGTGTCCTGGTCTCTCAAAGCCTGTTTTGAGTCACTTACTGCACACAATTGGATGGTGGTGACTGAGTGCTTGCAGGCGCATGAAGCTAGGGTGGAGCTACTGCGCCTTCAGCGCTTGGAGGCAGAGCTAGAAGCTGCGGAGAAAGCGCGCAGGGAGAGGGCTGCACATATGCAAGAGCTGGCCATCAGGGATGCTTTCTTACAGGTATGCGCGCGCGTGTGTGTGTGTGTGTGTGTGTGTGTGTGTGTGCGCGCGCGCTTCTTGTCTGCCGCCATAACATACCGATCGCCATACTATTCGGGCTCTTGAAGAATTTAAAAAGCTATGGAACCAAGGATTTCGGGTTCTGGGAGGCTTTTGTGACAAGGGGTACAAAGGACCTAAGCATGCCTTTGACTCCCTTGCAAGTTTGACACCTGTGACCCTATCCACAAACATCTTCTAACGAGTGAAGATGAGAGGGCAGAAAGGCAAGCAGTAGCACAAACAACAGCGGACAAACCCTGAAGCACCAAGTAGTAGTGAGCCAGATGAGCCTGAGCTTGAAGGGGATGCAACAGGCTGCAGCTAGCCATTGCCCAAAACTGAAGCATTTTGGCAGGAGGCCTGCCGCTTAAGTGCCAATTTGCCGTACCCTGAGTATGTAAAGCTGGCACAGGTGGTGCTCGTGATGGTGCCTGGCTCAGTGGAAGATAAGCGCATGATCAGAGCCATGAAGTATTTCAAGAACCCCCAGCGCGACAGCCTCAAGAAGCAGCACCTCACAGCATGCGTGTGGGCGTTCAAGAGCAAGGAGTTCAACTGCATTCCTTATCCAGCAGCCATCGAGGAATGGCTGAATGCTAGCAAGCGTGGACAATATGGACTGAATAAATAGGGACAAACTGCTGGCAGAATACCAGGGTAGATATACATCTCAAGAACCCTAGGGTGTAACCTTATCAGCTCAAGGGAGCAACATACATTCCTTTGCGCAATGCTGCTTTTTAAGGTATAAGGTGATGTGGCAAAGCTTGGAATGCACAACAGAACATTTCATGTTGTGGCATACCTTTCTATCATAAATCTTGTGCGTTATAACTGGAAAGCGGGCTGGAGGAGTATGGGCAAGAGCTATAGAACCCAGCTTTTAATAGTGGGCACTTTACATGTATATATATATATACATATATAGACACACACACACACACACACACACACACACACACACACACACAAATATATATATATATATATATATGCCGTATCAACGCTGTGGTTTTGCGGCGGTAATATTTTGCGTGGAGCCAAAATAATAAATTTATTTGCGCGACTTTGAACTTTGCATGGATTCCCTGGAATAATAAGGAATTTTGCGCCTTTTGTGCCTGTTCTTGCTCTCCCCCCCGCCTCCTTGGCCTTGCAGCAGCACGCTAACTCGTATGCTTGAGCCCCCGACTCTGGTGGAGCTAAAAGGTGGTGTGTGTGTGCATCATGCAAGCAGCATGCTGATGACACCCCCCTTGCTGTCGGAGGGAAGCCTGATGGGGAGGAGCTGCACCCACAATACCTCAAGAGCATGTTCTGGGGCCACTGGTTAGACTCTGGGCAGGCCCACAGGCCAGGAAAGAAGAGGGAGAGGCAGCTGAGTTGGGCAGGACTCCCTGAAAGGACCATCGCCCTCCCTCCATGCTTCCATTTTGTACATCCCATTGCCGAAGATGGTCCTTTGCCTCTTACACGCGTGTGGCTGCATTCTGGTGCCCGTTGGGCTGCTGTGTAGAATCCTGCACCCTTTGCGTGCTCAGAAAAAGTAATTTCCATTGACGCTAAATTTTGCGTATGAGGCCAAGATTCAATTTATGAACCGCAAAATCTTCAGCGTCGATACGGTATATATATATATATATATATATATACATTTATTTATTTATTTGTGAAGTCAGGGTTCTGGAAATACCAAATAGGAGGTACTTGTGTGTGTGTGTGTGTGTGTGTGTGTGTGTGTGTGCGCGCGCGCACCGCTCAAGCATACAAAACAAGCAATGGTGCGCATCTGCTTTTTCACAGGTGTTAGTCATGCGCACTAAGCAGTTACTTTTTGTACGCAGCAACATCAAATTAAAGTGGACGTTCAATCATTCCTGTCTCCTTTGTCCTTGCTCGCCTATGTGCAATAGTCCTTGCATTCAAACTTCTCCTTGATAGGAATTGTGGGTTGGAGTCTGAATGGGCAATCTGATGTATTGAGTAGCTTTTTGAAAAAAAACGTTTAGAACAAAGGGACCCTTAAGGGCAGACATGCGTACGGACTCCTCTAAAGGTGCATGGCACAGCATCACAATTAGATGGCCAAGCAAGCTGGTCCAATAGCGTCCTGCATTTGTGATCAGTACCTTGGGTTCAGGGCTGTTGCACTACGGTGTACGGTACTACGGATCGGTTTGGTAACTTGGTTTTTGCCGTTACTTGAAAAATGGCACCGCGTTTTCAGTGAAAAATGGTACGATGTACGGTACGGTCCCAAACTTGCCGGGCTAAAACTTACACACTGCTCTTCTTGTTCAACTGACTGGTAACAAGGCTCTAAACCTCTTAGTTTAGTGAAAAATGTACATGTCTTCTCCCAGCACAGCTCAGCCTTCCCCCCTCTGCTGCATCCATCTTAACTCTGCTCATGTAACCCCTCTGCCCTTGCTGCCTCCCTCTCTGGCATCTCTGCTTGCTCCTGCTGCGCCTGCTGCTCCCTTTCCTGGTGCCTATTTTCCTCAGCACACAGAGTTCAGCCAGTCAGCAAACTATGCCTTCTTCATTCTTGTTCTCTGCCTTGCTCTTGGGTTTGCCTTTGCCCACCTGTAATCCGGTTGAGGGGTAGGGGCGCAGGAGTGTAGAGGAGTCCTTTCGCAAGGCTCGGGGGGCGGGGAGGGTGCTTCCCCCCAGGCCCACTCTCGCCCGCTTTGCAGTGGGGCCGGAGAGGTCCATTGGTGTAAGGATGTGTCGATGGCTTGCTTTGATGGCGCATGCATGTGAACATGCAGGCTGTAAGCCCTGTACATTGGGACTGAATTGTACAGTTTGGCACCGTACTTCTGTTCAACCATATTACTTTATCGTATAAACCACAGCGTGTACCTGACCATATATACGGTGTAATTTTGGAAATTTGGCATAATGCAACAGCCCTGCTTAGGTTGCTCTGTGGGTGCAATGCCCTCTGAACAGAGGATCTCACAGAATGCACCACAACTCGGCAACAAACAGTCACAAGCTGTGTCAAGGCTGCAAGTAAAAGATCTTGCTCAATCAACCTTCTGCACATGTGGTCGGTCAGGCACTGGAGGCAAAGAAACTGAGGCTGCTGGCTGTGAGACGTGAGGGGCGAGGACTTCAGCTGCAACAGCTGCCTGACTACCTCAAGCGCCTCAGGTTAGCATCAGGTTGCTGCATCTCTAATTAGCAAGCGTACACCACCTGCAAGTACTAACGTACGATGAAGATGTGTGTGTGTGTGTGTGTGTGTGTGTGTGTGTGTGTGTGTGTGTGAGTGCATACCGTACCTTGCATAACACGTAAATAGCTGCATATATGACAACAGTATTCCTTTTATATGCAAGGTGAGCCAGATGAGGTAGTATGCAGGTATGCTTTGTACTGCAGATAGCATAATGCAACATTGATCATGATACAACGCTTGTAACTGCTGCACCGCACACACATGTTCTGCTTCCTTGCCTGTCCTTGCAGCTCAGCTGCATACCTGTGCGTGCCTTCATCTTTCCTCATATGCACCTGTGTTGTAAAAGTCCCTGATGCAAGGGTGGATGCTAAGGACATGCCTCGTAGCTGCAACCACATGCGCATGCTCCTGAGCAACCCCAAGCGGTAACTCAACTGCAAGCCTGCTCCCGTCTGTCAGCCTGTAGAACTATTATCAAGCATCAGCTTCTCATATCCTATACTTGTTGCGCGCGCGTTGGACTACCAGACTATACAGAGTGAGCTTGCAATTTGCACTTGATCACCAAACAACTTGCAATGCAGGTTAGCAGAGGAGCACTACCTGAGTTTGCTGACCCTGCTTGAAGATATAGCTGTGAGCGAGCGCCGACGTCATGAGGTGACCGCTAGTGCTGCACGCCAGTTTCTTCCCAAACACTATACCTAGCAGTATCTTGTGCAGCTTATTTCCCTTTTGGTGCCCAAATCGGCACTCTTTTGAGGTGGGGTTTTTCCAGCCGTGCTCTGATCCTTGCTAGAGACAGACTCAATATCCATTTTTTTGCCTGAATAGCCTTTACAAGCAGCCTAGCAGTCGCACGTTGTGACTGATGGCTTATCCTGTTACTCCTGTAAATCGGCACTTGAAGTCCAAATCTCCATAAGTATGTGCTTGAATGAGGACAGGTCTGTGCTTGCCATTAGCTAGCGTTATTATCGAGCATTTGCATTGTTGAGCTCGCAAGCAAAATTCACAAGATTCGTCAGTGTAAGACAAGCTCGATTGGACCTATTTCGTAAGTCTACAAGATCCAAAAGCCTCATGAGTCCGTACCAGAGGAAAGCCCCGTAAATTTTGTCAAGCAACCTCAAAGATGTATCAAAAGACTCCGCTGGTAGTGGCGTCGCAGCCAGCATGAACATAAAAAAGGGCTTGCGCAGGTGCTAGCACCACGCTGCCCCCTACTAGAGAGCTAAGCTGCGGATGTATGTTAAGTGAGAGGTTGAGTGAATAAAACACTCAAACACATATCTTAGCTCGGAAAGGGATGTATGAAGCTTGGTGAGAGGTTGTGATGATCTTCATTACCGGCTTGATGAAACGCACACCAGCTTAGTACAACACTTGTCTAGCTCTAAACCCCATCATGCAACCAAATATCACTGCAGTGCAGCCAAAGCCTCTAGCTCAGCATAATGTCCGATGTTTAAAATCGCATAGCTGTTCCTGCCTATTACTTGTCTTGAAGGGGAACTCAGCTATAGCAAAAAGGCCTGCAACAAAATGCAGAGACCAGGAAAACAGAACACCCAATACCATGAAGGTTGTGAACATGAAAAGAAACATCTAAAGGCAAACACTGTCCAAAATCTGCAAGCAGCTGCGAGGCAGGAACGGTACCACATGTACACCATGCAATGAGGCAGCTGCTGCGAACAAAATGACGCATGTACCTATGTTTCCTCAGAGTCGCTCCCATAGCCCCCTAACAGCCCAGCCAGACCTGCCTCGTCCCCCGCCTCCCCACCACTCCCTTTGTGTGCCTCACGTGCACCCTCATCTACGTCTACCTTAGCACGTTTGGCATGCGGCGAGCCTGTGCCCTCGTCTTGCTGCTGCTGCTGGTTTGCTGAGCTATCTGCCTTCTGCTGCTGCTGCTGCTGGTGTGCTGAGCTTGCTGCTTTCTCCTGCTGCTGCTGCTGCTGCTGCTGCTGCTGGTTTGCTGGGCTAGCTGCTTTTGGTGCTTGAGCTTTTGGGCGTATGACAGGTTTAAGGTTTGCACGGGGGTAATGTGTGAAGGGCTTCTTGGGCTCGGCCTGCCAAGTACGCCATGCAGGAAGATTAGTTGAACTTCTGCCTCAGCATGCCAAGCAATTGTGGTGCAGGAAAAATGGTAGGCACGGTGATGTACGGCTGACTTGGTGGCCTTAATAACGTGCAAATTGCTGTGTGTAGTATTGTCAGCAAAATAAGCACACACAATGCCCTTGTTTAAACAGATGGTCCAGCTCATTCATGAGCATCCACAGCGCCTACTCATTGCCCTCACCGGCTGCAACATAATCACCAACCAAAGAAATGCATCTTCAATACCGTGCTGCGAGTATGAAGCATACAAGCTTCCAGGCACAACAACTGTGCGGCTGGCAAGGACATCAATGCCTGCCCCTGTTGTGCTTGGCCCACGAACAAGTGACCTCACCAGGGCACCGCTATCACCCTGCCACAGATGACCTCACCTGTGTCAGAGACATAGCAGTGCCCTGCACTAGGCAACACCCATCTTGGTAGGTACAATAAGCATGTAGCTTTGTAAGTGCCTAGATAGAGCGGGGGTGCCCACCTTATTGCAGAGAAG
This sequence comes from Dunaliella sp. WIN1, assembly GCA_004335645.1. Taxonomy (NCBI): domain Eukaryota; kingdom Viridiplantae; phylum Chlorophyta; class Chlorophyceae; order Chlamydomonadales; family Dunaliellaceae; genus Dunaliella; species Dunaliella sp. WIN1. The sequence goes on from QAXF01002341.1 coordinate 15,874, forward strand.
CTGGGTCAAGGTGTAAGTGACCAGCCTAGCCACAAGCCCTCATAGATCATACTCCTTGATCTATTGGGGTGCCGCATTGCCTTGCCTTTTAAGGCATGGGTTGTTGTCAGTTATGCAGAGATTGGCAAATTAATAAAGCCCAGGGAATAAGTGATGCAGGGGATGCAGGGTACCCTGATCACAGCGTTGTGTAGCTTCAAAGCGCAAAGGAGACAAGGAAGTGACCGCCTAATACTGAAAGGAATCACAACAAGAATACTGACACCTATCAATAAGCAGGTCTTAAATAGCTCAGGAAACACTCAAGCCTTTCCAGCCTTGCACAACAACGTCCCGGTGCATGATTCTACTGCTTGTATAGTACAATGCCCTGCATGACCTTCAACGTTTCAACACCTCACACTAGCTTGACAAACCAGCGCCTTGCCTTGTGTCCATAACCACCCATCATCTGCTTGCGGCTAGCTGCATCTTAATATTTTGGTGAAGTGTCACAGATCCATCCAGCAGGCGTCTGCCCTTTTTGAGCCTGAGCACTCCAAGCCCAAGCAGGTGCCTGTCCTTTCCAAGCCTGAGTCATTACCTTGGGTCCAATGGCGTGGCTTGGCTTCTGAGAAGGCCCTTGTTGTGGTGCTTGATTCGCCGCCTCAGCTGCTGCTTTCTGCGCCTCCTGCTCCGCCAGCATCTGCCAATAAAGATGATTGACTTGCACTGACTGAATGGCGGATGGTCTGAGAGATAGGATGCAGTGCTGGTCACATGAATAACTCAAGTGGCCAGCTCATGGTTGCTCCACCCATACAGGAGGCGCCAATTGCACAACTTTTGGACGTCATGTTTCAACCCCTTCTAGCACTATAAACTTGAACTCCTGAGTACAAGAAAAATTCAATAACAATTGTTTTGAACGGACTGGAGGGGGAAATGGGTGGTGCGTGGGTCAAGGGTGTTGAAGTATTTTGGGACCCCTCTCTATAACTCCTCTGAGCGTCTCCTACAGGTCTTTGAATACATTAATGGTACCCAGGAATCAAGCCCTGTCAAATAGCACCTTTTTTAAGTTGAGGGTTTAAAAGAGGTTCTCTGGGTGCATGGTCAAAAATTTTTGACGCTTTAAATGATTGCTCAGGCTGCAAGGCACTGATGAGCAAATGGCCACCATCTTACACTAAACATTCAGCCCGACACTTACAGTATGCTCATGAGTGGACTTTGATATGAAAGAGGCATTTGGAGGTGGTTTGGGTCAGTCCTCTGCCCTTCACAGGCGTTGCAATCTGAGGCGCATGGGGTCCAGTTATTGCCCCATATCTCTTTACTCTTCATCTGAAGAAGCAATTGCTTGTGGTAAGGACACTGAAGAATGCAGAACTGACAGAGAAGCAGTTAGGCACCCTTTTTGTAGGGGCGGGGGCACTAATATTGGGTCAGGGGGGTCCTTTTGGGCCTTCGGCCCAGATTTGGACGTGACGTCCACTACTTGTTTTGCCTCCTGATCAATAGCAGAAAGAAGGCAAAGGCCTGATGCCAGCTGTGCTTTTCTCCCTGAAGGCACATGCAAGCCCATGCAATGCAATGCAATGCAATGCAGTGGTAGCTTACCACTGGTAAAGCAGGAGCTATGAACACATTCCAAAGCAAAGCTTTAAGGGGGGCTCGTGCAGCTGCAGCTTGCCCCACTTGCTCTGCCAAAGACCGCAGGTGAAGCAATGCAAAGTAGCAGCCAACAGGAGTCAGCCAGGCGCAACAGCAAGGTTTCCGCTCCTGCCTAAGCTGCCGCCAGCTTTGTTCTGCCAGCAAGCATGCAACATGGCCTTTCTGCAACAGCTGGTCACGGAGAGCAAGTGTCCATACACAGGCAGAGCACAACCAGTGACACCGTCTGCAAGCTGCTGTGAGAAGAGGGGCCAACCACAAGGTTAGCAGGCTTGCTCGTCAACCACCTTCATCTGATGCAGCAATCGCTCACGCTCTGCAATTCCAAGTCTAAGGGCCAACGCAGAAGGCAAGAACGGGCCGCACCAGCCTGAACTCTTCCAACTCTTGGCGCTCGTGTTGACCGGCCTCTCTCAATCTAGCTGCCTCTGCTTCGGCCAATTGGTCTAAGAACTCCAGCTCCTCAGGTTCTAGCGGCGCATTTTTACCTGGAGCAGCACAGAGGCATGGTCAAATGAGAAGAAGCTGGCAGTGGTGGCCATTTGCCTAGGGGTGTTCCTTCATAATAGTAAGGGGTATACTATCCTTTCAAAGTACAGACGATGCAGGACAATCTTTGGTTGAACAATCTATCAGTAGACAATGGACATATGACTGCTGGTTTACCACCAAGATAATAGACATGCTCCTCAAAGCATTCAGGCATCCTCGAACCAATAACTCAGGCGCAACACAAGCTAAAAAGCAGCTGGAAAGGCAAGTATATTACATATCAAGGCTTATCCTCCTGCATCTATAATGGCGACATGGTATTGCATACTTGTAAATGACGTGCTGGCCCATCTGTATCGAGCGAGCATAAGGGCACTGAAGGGACAAGGTCACACACAGCTCTCCAAGAAGCATACATGCAGTTCACATCACTTAACAATCACAGCTTACGACAGCTCAGGGCGACTTGCTCGCATATTCATCGACAGGAATGAGAAATCTGAGGCCAAAGAGGTGAACAAGGAAGGAACATAGTGCAGAAGTGATGATATGTGAGTAGGGCAATGTCGACCCAGCATCCTGCTGGTACCAACCTCCACTTGTTTCCAATGTAGGAAATACGTGCTGCTTCACAATCAAGGTTCGTTTCCAAGCATTTATGTTTGTTGGGTGCTTGACAGACGTGAAGTCATGAAGGGCAAACTCCGTACATACCAGTCTTCATCTGCTTCCACTGGTCATCAAAGGCTTGCTGCTTTCGTTCCCTGTTCTCTCTCAGCACTTCTGCAAGGGGCCGCAAGGGCTCGCTGGAGCCCGACTCATCACCAGTCATGCCGCGCTCTTTCTTAATCTCGTCAAGCTGCGTACAACAGCAGCGTCGCCTAACTGAGGTTTAAATGCTCAAGACACGTACGCTTCTCTCAGGCCATTATAATGGCAGTGTTGTAGGTAGTTTTCTACAACCCTGCAGCAAGTGCAGTGCATGATTGGTGCACAGTTACTTCCCATACAGCAAGGAGCAAATACAAAACATGTATAAGCTAGGTGAGTTAACAGTAATTCTTGCGTATGGGCGATTGTCACGGTACCAGGCGGCACCACACATTGATCAGGAGATAGACTGCATAAATAAGCCATCTGTGACAGCATGGCTACTTCCTTGCCCAGGGCTATGTCGTACATCTATCAAGCACCTGACTACAACAAGATGGACTCAACTAACCTATCCATCCATCATTTCCTGTATGCGACCAGACCCCGTTTCAACATGCTTAGTCTCTGTTGAATAGATGAGAACAGCACCCATGCCCTCATTGTCTACATGATTGTAATAGCCTGTGTGCTATTGCTCCAGCTATCAATGGAGCGTGAGCACATGTGAGGGTTTATTGTGTGATGACTGACCCATACATCACAGCAAATCAAGCAACTCAGGCCAGGCTCCTTGAGTGGAAGAACATGTTGAGAAGGCAGAGCACAAGCCTTTACCTCGCTCTGGCTGACAAATGTCCGAGTACCAAGCATCTCCTGTAGTGCTGCTGCTGACGAGTTCATCCCTTGGGACTCCTTCTTATGTGACGGAAACACGGAGCTAGCGTCACGCCCAAGCACTTCATCCCGATTGTACACCTCCTCCTTCCTGTTGCGCAAGTGCATGCACGTGTGTGTGTGTGTGTGTGTGTGTGTGTGTGTGTGTGT
>QAXF01002353.1:4225-14386 GCA_004335645.1 Dunaliella sp. WIN1
TGTGTGTGTGTGTGTGTGTGTGTGTGTGTGTGTGTGTGTGTGTGTGTGCATGTGTTTGCCATGCTGCCTGGTATATGGTGCTAACAATTGAACAAAGGGCTGGCTTCAACACTACATGCATTGTTCACATGCTGGTGTATGGTTTGCATTCCAAGCCACGTGGTGTTTGCTGGCTGCTGTGCTCAGTTTTGTTGGGTGTGGGTCTGGCCTGCCTGCTCACTGCCTGCTCTTGCTGGCTGTTGTGATCTGTTTTGTTGGGTGTGGGTCCAGCCTGCTTGCTCACTAGCTGCTCAGTGTCTAGTCACCAGTGCGTGCCTGGGTGCTCACTGCCTGCTCTTGCTGCTCTGCCCTGCTCAATATCCAGTCACCAGTGCGTGCCTGGGTGTGTGCGCCAGGCGCCAACATCAGGCCTAGGCACTTACCTTTCTGATCCTTGTGACCACGCGTGAGAAAGAGTAATATAAGAGTACTATTCTACTTAGGAGGTATGTTCATGCATGCAGGTTGTGGGCATCGTGTCCCTGGTGTCAAGGCTGCTGGGCCTGCCTCCTTCCTTTGTGGGCCTCACGCTGTTGGCCGTGGGCAGCTCACTGGGCGACTTCTTTGGCAACCCTTCCATGGCGCGCGTAGGTTTTAAACAGGGGTGTGCTGCAGGCCATCAACCTTCTGAAAAGGCTGGATGAGGCTTGGTTATAACAATAAGTAGCTCTTTAGGTACTTAGTCTGGCAACCCTCCCATGGTGCTGATAGGTCCTGGGCAGAGGTTTGCTGCAGGCCAGCAAGCTTTAGAATAACTCCATGAGGCTTGCTCTTTATTGGTGGGGACCTTGCCGGGAAACATCCTAGGCGATTTTCTTCCTGGCTTGGGTTAGCCCTAGACATGAGGCAATTCAGATGGACTGACAATCCCCAAGAAAAGCTGCATCAGGCTTGTTTAGTGCAGTGGCATTTCCTCTGCAGGGAGCTCTCAAACACCCTTTTCATGGCAAGACTTAGTGTGTGCATCAGCTGCATGCTGGTGATGCTCATGAACTCGGATTTCAGTGGGGCTGCTCTGATTTGCTTAAAATTTTTGTGCCACTGGAATTCTGTGACTGATGCTCATGCATGAACGGTGGGCCAGACGCTGGGCTTGTCACACTAGCCAGCCGGGTGTCATGCCTGAAAAATGATCTGCCATAGCCTGTGGCAAAGGCCTCCTGTAGTGGCCAGGGCACAAGAGCATGTGCATACATCAAGCATGGGTAGGTTGGTGTCGCACATGAAGCATAGAATGCCTGAAGGCATGCTGACACTGGCAAGGGCAACATGGCCCTGCCCACCGCGTGGATTCACTAAATGCTGCTTGTTCTGTGCCATGGCAACAGAACCGGTTGTGAAACAAGCAGGCTGAATGAATCACATAAAATGAATGCAGATGAGACAGCAAGGCTTGTGCTCCCTTCAAATATGGCCATCACAGGCACAAGCAGGAGGCTCGTGCTCTGCAGGACCACGTAGCTGGCTCACATCGTAGGGACCCTGTGATGCACATTACGCCACATGCATGTCCAACTCTCCAGCCTCACCTCCACTTATGTGCCTGCACTACACAGAGAGGGCACTCGAGCACGGCACTGACTGCGTGCTTTGCGGGGCCCCTGTTCAACATGCTCATCAGCATGGCCGCTGGGTTCAGCTCTTTCTTTGCCAGAGAGGGCGTCACAAGGTAGGAGGCCTAGTGTCACACACTTGAGCAAGACTGTACGTACTGCATAAGTCTGTGTGTTATCAGGCATAAGTCTGTGTTATCAGGCACATTTGGAAGCCCCCAAGCCTCTTTCTACCTTATTAGTTGCATGGGGAGAAGCTGTCAAAATGGTGATGTCTTGGTGCTTCAGTAGGCACTGTTGATCTGGCTCATACTTTTTGATTGGAATGTTGCTGGGGTGGTAAATTAGTATGCACACATACTCTAGCTCTCCGTCTAGCCAGGATACACTTGCTGTATGGTGTATTGGTGAAAACACACATTGCATGCTCACTCTATGGCCAAAAGCATATGAGCAAGGGCTGGCATGGCCGGCGCTGCCGGCACTCAGCCTCATACCCATCCCACTCCCCAATTGCTGCATAACTGGGATCATGCTCTGTACAGAACCCCCGTGGAGCTCACCCCGGACATTGCGCTGGGCGTGGTGTGCTTGGTGACTTACAACATCATTGTGGCCGTCGTGGGCCTGTGCAACAACTCCCGCATCCCAGAGAAGTAGGTGCAGCAGCTGTGCCAACCTGCCAAACTGTTGTAGTAGTGGTCGTGCCTTACAACCCTGGGCACTGGAGCAGCTCCTGCCAACAGTGGGTTGTGCCTTGCCAGTGGGTTGTGCCTTGCCTTGCCTGGGCTCTGGAGCACCTCCCGCCAACAGTGGATTGTGCCTTGCCAGTGGGTTGTGCCTTGCCAGTGGGTTGTGCCTTGCCTTGCCTGGGCTCTGCAGGCAACAGTGGGTGAAGGCAGCTCAGTGCTAGGGTATCTGTGAGCTGTATAGAGCTGGAGCGAGTGTGAAAGTGAGGCGCCCTTCTGCTCTGAGGAGAATCTTGGCATGTCCTGCTGTTGCAATGTCCAATTGGTCGACATGGCTGCTCATGTTGCTGAGGCTGTACCTCTGTTTAAAGGGATTGCAGGTTCGTTCAATTCATTGTTTTCACTATTGTCAAATATTCATCATCCTTTCATGCCACTAATGCATGCAAGCTCATCGGCTGCTTGCTTGCTTTGCTTCCTGCGTTCATAAGCTGTACAGTATGTAGCAGTGCAATGCTTTATTACTGCAAATCCAGTTCAAGCCATCTCTAAGCAGGTCTTGTGCGCCAAATCATGGCTTCCTATTCAGTTTAAATCCTGCCTTTTAAGCTTGAAGGCGTCTGCTCGTACCGTTTTATGGTGTTGTTCCATCACATACTAACGCAAGATATTGTTCAACCTCTTCTACTCTAATATTCACGCTCATGCAAGTCTCATGCCCATCTGCTTGCAGGTTCTACTTGTTTGCTCGTGTGTGGTATGGGATCTACATCTTCCTCGCGTGTATCCTGGGGATGAAGGAGCTTTGGGCCAGTTAATGCAAGGCGTGCAATTGGACGTTGTGTACATAGTGTACTGTGGCGGAGCTGGGTATGTACGCTTACGCAACTCTGCTTTTTCTGGGCACTTCCTGTTGCTGGAGGCGCAGGGGGCAAGCTGATCCTTCTTCCTAGCAAAACATTCTTATGTCCCTATTGTTGATGGGGCGCTGAGCTTCATCCTTTTGTGACCGTAGTACGTTTGACCACCCATCCAATAGACGCACCACTGGCAATTGTTCACGTTGAGGAGCACTCTACAATATTGAATCAAACAGCATACCAATTCATTCATTGTACTTGTTATTCCTGTATGAGTTCAGATCTGTTGTTGTGTCACGCCCCATGGCTGCTACCCCTGGTGTTCAATGCATGTTAAACACACTTGGAGTGCTTTTACATCCATTGGTTGCTGTTCAGCTGTTTACCCGAGTGCAGAGAGTGCTTTGCTAGGTGATCGCTTGTATATTAGACGACCTGATGACGTACATTCACGTTGGCTAGCTGGTACAAGTTACTGTGTCTTTTGCTCTGATTGTAGACGTCTTGGCTTGAGCAAAGCAGCCTCTGGATGCAGGTGCAAGCATGGCCATGCAGGTGCAAGCTCCCATCCATGGATGCAGGTGCAAGCTGAATAACTGGCAACACTTCAACACTTCAATAAACTGCTCTTGAGAATCCTCTTGCTTACTGCGTAGATTTAAAACTGTGCTACGATGTCTGTGCTTCCACCTTCTTGAGTGTGATAGACCAGACTGCTTGTACAGATGAGGCTTATGCAGCTGTCACACAGTGTTGGCCTATGAGGGCAGCTTAGTTGAAACAAGAAGCCTTAAGTTATGCTAGATACAGGGTGTAACTAGTGCAACACTGACCTATAGGCGACAACAGTGAGTCTTGGTGATTTTGGAGCCGGCAGAGTTGTTAGTCAGACGCTTCAGGGACCAAGCTCATGTCGTCATGGGGTAGCCACCAACGCTTGGCTGTGTTCTACCGCCCGCCTTGCAATATAAGTTAATCAATCAATGCAGGAGTTCACAGGAGGTTACAGCAATGAGGCCTCAGTCAAGAAGTGCGACTGCTAGCCTGCTTATAGAAGAACCAGTAGACCATAAAGAAGACAAGGAAGTTTGTAAAATCAAGTGTTAGCAATCAGATGAATTTCTAGCTCCTGTTCAAAGTTTGTGGAAATAAGGTGGCATATCAAGTGGTAGTTCTCATTGAAAAAACACCTGGAGGTGAGTGAAAAAGGACATGCCTCTCACAGTGAATATCATCACCAGCCTTATATAAGTCACTAGTAGGAGTTGCAAATTATAGAATGCCTATATAACTTTCCACGCTGAGTGCGTTCTGCCTTTCTTCTTATTTCTTGGTCTTTGGTTGCAGGTGTCATCTGCTTCAGCTAAGCTGCCCTTGTAGGCAAGTACAGCCATGTGACCTGGACTTTATTATTCCTCCAATTGGCTCACGATGATCTGAGCTATAGCTTGAGAGGATGGCAGCGAGGACTTGCTACCAATGGGTTGCAACTGACAGCAAGGATTTATCACCATCACACTGCATTTGCCTCTCAAGCTGGGCAATACGAGAAGCCTATACAACATAGTAACAAATAATTGAAAAAATGATGAAGCTTGAGCCATGACGCAGAAGCACCAGTGAAGTGCAGCAGTAATCTGCTCTGGCTAATTACTTTATCCTCGCGTGCTACAGCGTCTTCACTGTCTAGTCTAGAAACCAACCTTTTTGACTCAAGGCATTCCCTGTTAAACTGTATTCCATGTAATCTGAGCCTAACATTGTATTATGCTTCCTGCACATGTGCGTCACTACAATGTACCAGCAGTTTGCTTGCTGCGCATGGAGGGTAAGTTTACATAGCTGCACCTGCACATGCGCTCTTAAAATACATGTTGTCACCTTCCTGCGCACTTGCTATCATAACATTGCAGGTAAATGCACTTGATACATCACACCTGATATGTAGATACATACATACATACATACATACATACATACATACATACATGCATATATCTCAGTCGGTGGCACTTCAGCAGCAGCCTAGCCCCTAAGTGCACCCTTCTGACGCTCGCGCTCTTTTCCTCACACCAAGTTCTTGCAACCACCCATATTGATTGCGGCCGTCACCGGGCAGCAGCGCACCCTTCACTCTCACTTTCACATTCATCATTGTCCTCCCAAACCGCTTCTGTTGTCTCTGTGCCAGGTCTCTTGGCCTTTGAAGCCCTCCAACTTGCTGCACCCGCTCTACCGCCATTATCATCAGTAACATTCATGCTGGTGCTCAAGACGTGATTGTGGATGCTGTGGTGCGCATAAGTGAAGGGGGTGACGGCATGTGCCTGCGCAGGTAGAGCAACAGGGTTTGGGACAACTTTCATCAAGTTAGAGGACAAGCTACTACATAAGCATGAAGTACATGATTTGCACCAATGATCATATTACACCATGATGTGCCTAGCTGAAGGGGAACAATTGATTACCTTTTGCAGGAACAAATTTGCTCCAAGCAACCCTCTAGTGGTGTTTGTACAAACGCCACAACTACAGGATACTCTTCACCATCATTGCCATTGCCACCACATTTTACCACAGTTGCCATCACTACAACTAGACACTTTTCACCATCAACAATTACTCCCATGCGCAAGCGTGCCTGCCCGCAGCAACAGCAGCTTTCATTCACTCCTGCTTGACCAGCATACCGCCCCCAACAGTAGGAATGAACAGGATTGTTAGCTGATAACTTTCATTACCGAGTGCCTGAAATGCTGTGGCTGACCTGATGGCTTTTCTTGAAAGACTGCTCGGTTCATTTGGTCTTCAATTGCAGGCGCCTACTGCTTCAGCTAGGCTGCCCTTGCAGGCAGGTACAGTAATGTAACCTAGACCTTAGCTGGAAAGATACTAAGACAAACCTCACCCACTCAAAGATTGAGGGAGCCCACATCACAGCGCAAAGAGCATTGAATTATAATGGAATGCAACAACATCAGACAAGTGCAAGAGTATCAAAGCTGGCCATTACCTGCAGGCGCTTGACGTAGTTCCTCCGTGCCGATGGATCTGCAATGTTCTTTAATATCCAGTCCTCTAGCCTGACCATGCCCTCTCCCTTGCCTGCACACAGTTCCAAGCCAGAGGCACAGATATCACAGGTCAGCGTGTTCTGAAAAGATCTTCACCTCAACAGACTAGGCAGCTTGCCCAAGTAGTTGCCACCTCAACAAGGCTCACAGCTGTGGTGCACAAGATGCAGCTACATTCAAGTAACATCCTTGTAATCGAGGTCATTCCTCTCTCAGATGCCCCAGCCCTGTGATAAGCACCATGACCTGCTCTTCATTGCTGGCTGGGCCAATTTAATGGGAAGTGGTAAGAGTTGGCTGTTGGTGATACTCCTCAATTGTAGGTAAGGTGAAGGTAGGTGAAAGCCTCAGCCTCAGGGGCTGCTCACACTCTGCTGCACCTCTGGCTATGATGGTCCAAGCCTGGGATAACTTATTGAGGAGGGCCCGTTGCGCAAGTCCTGAGCGCACTTAACAACTCACGTCCTACTCCAGCAAATCATCAACAAGTTTGTTGGAGAGCTGGCGCTCGCAGAGGTCCCTGCCACAACAGCTTGGTGAACCTTTAGTGTGCATTACTGATTGAAACCAATTGCCCCCAGCATTGTCTCCCTGCTCATCAAAATCACAAGAGTTCCTGCCGTAGCAGCTGAGGCGTGGACTGTGTCAGTGTGCAGCTCAACCTGGGCACCGCACCCACCTTTTGTCTGAGGGCTGCTGCTCTCGGAGGCCCCAGCCATAACAACTGGATCATGGTCTGGAGGCTTAAAGGTAACTGGAAATAAGGCACCACTCTTCTTGATGGCAGGTAGGTGCAGCTCGCGTTCCGGGCCCTGAAAGACAAAAGTATTGAGACAACAAGGCGCATCAAGGGATGTGTTAGTGCAGCCTTGATAAACCAAGGACTGTGTTTGCAGTCTTCAAATAATCAGGGCTGTGTTAGCACAGCCTTTAGAAATTTGGACTGCGTTAGCGCAGTCTTGACAGGGCGGCACACTCATTTGCAGAGCGGCACACTCGACATGGCGGCACAATCAGTTGCAGGGCCATGCCAGATTCCACTTGTGTGCTACTCAAGGAGCAAAGTTGCAACAACAGAACACAACTGACACTCATGAGCCTAAAAGTAACAATGCAACTAGAAGCTTCAAACTCCAGACCTGTAGCTGCAATTGCCCCCGAGGGCAGCCCAGCTGAAGCAACGGGTCTTATTAGTCAACTGCCATGTAAAGTGGCATCAAAGCACCATATCAAGGTTGAGGTTTCAAGGCTTCACTTGCCGCTGAGTGGAACTGAGCTGAGGCTCTGCCAAGAGAGGGCTAAGAGCTATACCAGAACAAAGCCAGTGAAATGTGAGGAGAGCTGATATTGTGCTGGTGGCACAAGCATCTGTATATTGTTGGAGTAGTGCCTCAACTTGTGTTGCACCACAGAAAGCAGGGTCACACAGCAGTTGATTGATTTCTGATGTGCTGCTCAGCGCCAAAGCAACAAGAGCACACCCAACACCTTTCGAGTCACAACGCACCAGGTGCACTCCATCTAAAGCATGCATGAGGAGCTCAAGCAGTTGTGCTTGGTACAGTGCTGGGAAGCGTCGTTCGACTGCTGGGATCTCTGCTAGAGCAATGGGGCTGGGCACCACGCCTGAATGAAGACAGTAGAGCTAAAGTTCATGCCCAACGAAGCAGGGAAGTGGAGCTGTGTTCTGGCCTGCAGTCGTAAAAGAATGATTACATAGCAAATGCGCTAACAAGGCTTGCACAACAAAGCTACGTGCAGCAAGTAAATTTCAATCATGTATAATGTGTGAAGCTCCATGCACTTTCAGTTCTGAAACAAAGTTAGGGAGAGAAAGTAGTGAAGCAACAAAGGAATGCAGGTCCTCAAGATGTACCTTTGTCACTGCAAATATGCTCGTTGGAACGCAATTTATTGAAGATTTAAGTCAGATGAAGAGAAGCTTCCACACCAGAGTGCTGCTCATGCATGACTCCTTAAGGGACACAAAACTTATCCACTGCTTGCTGCCTGCACATGACCCCCGACTGGTGTAGCTGTATGTCATGTACATTGCTGCAATCTTACAGTGAATGGTGCAGCTGCGCGTCACGTACTTAGCTGCAACCTTGCAGTGAATGGTGCAGCTGCACCTCATGTACATTGCTGCAATCTTGCATTGGCAAGCACGCACCTTCAGGCCCCTCAACTGAAAGGGCAAGAGCGCCTGCTGCGTAATTGTACTGCAAGACTTCAGTCTCAATCGGAGGCGATGAGGCTGGAACCATCTGGCCTGAGGCCAGATTAATGGATGTGGCCACATGGAGATTGATGTTGTGGAGCTTCATGAGAGAGTAGACATAGGGGGTTCCCCTGCATCGATATGTAACAGTGGATTGCCACTGGCCTTACATGCTGTAACAATTCAAGTGTTCAACTGCAGGAACGCAATGAGGACGACTGTGGGTGCAGCTAATGGCTTAGTCCAGCTTGAACACAGGCTGCTTGCCATAGATCACATGTAAAGTTGCAGGAGATGAGTCGTGTTAGAGGCAAAGCGCTTTGAGTAGCCAGCAGTGCATTGGTTGTGCATGTGTTGGTGCCCCATGCAGTTGCGTCCCTCTCAGAGGTGTTGTCAAGAGCAGCAAAGTTGAAGCGTTGACCTCCATAGCCCTAGTGCATGAGGCACGCTCTGCATAGACGCTGTAGCTGTGGGTTACTTAAATGCTCAGGCGTCGGATGCTGTCAGTGCAAGGCGCCACTCACAGCTGTTGCTTACCCTGTGGAGTGCATGCAGTTACTGAAATGCTCAGGCGTCGGATGCTGTCAGTGCAAGGTGCCACTCACAGCTGTTGCTTACTCTGTGGAGTGCATCCGCTCAGCAAGGGGCGGGGTCAAGTAGGTGATGAACACAGAGGTGAGCGTGCCTGTAATGCATAGGACATAAAGGCAGTGTAAGCACTGAAAATGCATCAAATGGATGATACACGGGTACGAAGTTCGGAGGCTGATCTTTGCTGCGTAATCAGGAGCTTTTAAACATCAGACCAGCAAATGAATGCACAACACTATCTGAAACTTAGGAACACTCAACCTAGGAGTTGGAACAGGCGCACACGCATAGCACTACATCGGCAGTTATTAATTATTAGCACCATATTGGGACTGTCATGAGTGAGGTATAAAACAGGTGATATCCACAACACAGCATGTGCTCGGTAGGCCAATACACGCGGAAAGCTGCCATGGGCAGGATCCAACAAACACCATGCCATGCTGAGCTCTGACGAGTTACAACATCACCTCTCTAACATATGCATCAATAGGGTTCGTATAAAATACTCCTGGATGGTAACGATGATCTTATAATCTATCCATGTCTTGGATGTTATCGTGCTGGCTGAATTGTTCAGAACACATCATGGTGAAACAGCATGGGGCAACAGGGTCCGCTAGTTGTATGGTTGCCAGAAACCGTAGATTTGCAACGTCCAACTCTGTACTGGACCCAGTAGTCACTGTATCTAGGTGTCTTGTACCATACTTTAAAGCGCTGATGAGCACCACCCTGATCAGATTGAAACCCCAGTTGCTGCCATGCTGTGCAAATGCAACATGTAATTAAAATGTAACTCGGTTATACCCCGTAAGTATACTGTTGTGTGCAACCCTAGCCAATTGGCTCCCTAGCACAGCATCTAACACGCTCGGAACACTAGGCAGGACAAACGCTGCTGGACCCAATTACCGCAGCTTCCCGATGCATCAATGCTTCCATACAGTGTGCAACGCCATAATGCTTCCAAGCCTTCAGGATGAATTTACAAGGGTATAGAGGCGCTGTACATGTCACAAGTAATCAACGCCAAGGACAAGGATATACATGCGCATTACACTAAGACCAGGGGCTCAAGGCTGCAAGCCAAGGCCAAGAAATCAGAGAGACACACACACACACACACACACA
>QAXF01002371.1:3834-15787 GCA_004335645.1 Dunaliella sp. WIN1
CACACACACACACACAAACACACACACACACAAACACACACACACACACACACACACACACACCACGCAACTTCATACACCATAAACTTTAAATATTGCATAGACATACAGGCTTACAAACATGTTGTTTCCCAAACATATTGTCAATTCAGCTGGTATGATATGCACGTTTGATATGCTGCACAAATTGAGGTGCGCTGTGTGAACATGGCCTACCGTGGCCATCCGGTGTGCTGCCCCTAGCTCAGCCTCCACTCGTGCTTGCATGTATTCACATTGTGCTCGCTGCTCCACAGTCTTAAGAGCCCAAGAAGCAAACTCTGCAGCAGCCTGTACAGGCAGGGGTGAATGAGGAGTCATCTTTCTGAGCCGGTGCAAACTAACGGTCACAGACATTGAGACCTTAGGAGAGGCGCAGGAAGCACCAAGCAAAAGGCCTTGCCGTGTGTGTGTGTGTGTGTGTGTGTGTGTGTGTGTGTGTGTGTGTGTTCAAGCTCCCAAGTTGTCAGCTTCATGCCAGGGCAACACCTGACACCGGGAGATTGATAAGAGTGTAATTGACCATTGCCTCGTGTATGCATACAAGACTAAGCTGTACTAATAAGGCTGCATGGAGCAGGACAGTATGAACAACAAATACACAATGCACGCTTTCAAGTGGTACATGTTACAGAAAACTTCAGCTCACCTGCATGTAAAACTCCACGCCCACTGGATGGTCAGTTGCAACCAGTACACACGCACCGTCTGGTAAGTAGACCTGAGTATACACATGCCACGTATGCGTTCAGCTACACATGAGGTCTAACAGGGTAGAGGTGCAATGTTAATAGAAAGTTGCAGATGCCTCTATATGTGAGCTGAGGTGGTGTCTCGGTGTCAAACCCTAAGCAAAACCCTCTCTCAAGCATTGGCAACGAGGCAGGGCCATACAGGGTGCCCCTTTGTTCCTTTCTTCAAGGTTGCATTGGCAATGCACGGAGTTGCATTTGTCATGCCACATAAAAGCACCGAGCATGACTCCTTGCAGCACCAAGGACTTGTGATAAAAAACACAGAACTGGACTTGCGCCAACACACTTCCATTGCATTTACCTACTGCTTACAAGACTCCCCATATATAGACTCGCCTTGCAATGGCTGTGGGCTGCATTTATGTGCAGAATGGCACGGTCATTGAACATGACCCGTACACGCCCATCCTCATATGCAGTGAAAGTGCCTTGCCCAGGCACTACAGCCTGCTCAATCACCTACATCCGCGCGTGCGGTGTGTGTGTGTGTGTGTGTGTGTGTGTGTGTGTGTGTGTGTGTGTGTCAGTGTGTGTGTCTGCGTGTGCGTGTGTGTGTGTGTGTGTGTGTGCGCGCGCGTACGCGCGCGCGCATGCATGTGTGCACGCACCATCATGCTCAGAGCCTCGCATGCTGCCTATGGTCAGCAAGCACTGCGGCGCTCTGGCAAGCCACGCCCATATACTGGCAACAACAGGGATGAATCATACGTACTTGAGGGAGTTGCTTTACCTGTTCAAATGCACCAGTTGCATTACGCATGTAATTCATGCTGCCTAAGTATGATTGTGAGGGTTGCCATATGCATTTCTGCATCTTGAACCATACGCACATGTGCTTGTGGTGCGGTATGTACAGCCTTGTCCACACGGCAGGTACAGCTAAGTGATCATGACCTCATTAAGAAAATCATGTATGCTTGACCTCATCGGCAGATTCATATCTACAGCCTTAGTCCGCACGGCAGGTGCAGCTAAATGATCTTGACCTCAGTGGCAAATTCACATCGACAGCCTGATATGACATGGAAGGTACAGCTAAGTGAATTTGACTATGTTCGTTGGTGCGGCTGTAAGCCTCTAAGCCATGCCCTCATGTAAGGCTCCCAAAGGCATTATTCCCTGTTCAATCAAAGTTGCCAAGGGCTCCCAAGGGCATTATTCCTAGCTTTTAACTGTTGAGTGGAAGTTGCCAAGGGCCCCCAAAGGCATTATTCCTAGCTTTCAACTGTTGAGTGAAAGTTGGCAAGTTCCAGGTCTTCACACAGCCATCACACAATTTTGGGACCTCTGTGCAGGGAGCGGCACAGACCTAGTTGGTCCATGCCCGCAAATTAGGAGGTCCTTTAATTTTGCTTTTGTGAATATGTGAGCCTAGGCCACGTCTACTGGGCTCCTCTTGGCGTAGCAGACATTCTAACATACTGGACATGATATCAATCCCGTAATTACAGTTAATTGTTGCAGGCTGCCTTGCTTCAGCTGCCATTGATGGCAAACAGAGCTATGGGACCTTAATATGCCAGCGTCAAACTAAGCAGAACGTTGGCAACAGCTAGCAAGGGCCCACACCTATGCTCAGCCATGCCGACTGCCTCACCCTAGCAGGAACCTACTTTGTCTGACATGACGCCAAAGCTCTCCTCCACGCTGCTTGCGGCGACCGGAGAGCTGGCTTCATGCTTATGTGAGCCGCTTGTACTATCAGAACCATATGCTGCTCGAGCAGCAACCAGCATGCGCATCTGTTCCCTGTGGCACATCAATGGCACAGAGAAGAAATGGAAGAAAGACAAAATGAAGCTGAGCAGCGCTCAAGGTTTGCTACAGAAGGGCGGCATGGCTTTGGGGAGGGGTTCACTGCTCATGCATGCACCGCATGAGCAGCAAAGGCAACAGCAGCAGCAGGTAGACTGAAAAGAATATGCACCTGCAAGAGCATCAACATCAGCGTCCTTCTTCTGTGAGGACTGTCAGAGGAAGCGATGGTGTTTGTGGCCAGCAAGCCTGAGTGATGCAAGAGACCCTTAATGGCGCACCATCAGTACACAGATATTTACATGGCAAGGTGCAGTTTGATGACCTGCATGTAGCGTCAAAATCCACCACAACATCTTGCAGCATTAAAGGGCACCAAAAGGCTTAGGGCATATGCCTTCAGCTAAGCTGCCTCGCATACACATATCAGCAATCATTTCCTCAAGGGCATGCGCAACAGAAACACTAAGGGACATCTTAATTACCCAGCCGCTTGAGACTGCTCACGGTCTGTGTTGGCAGTACCTTTCTTACAATTTGCTCCTCTTCCCACAATCCAATCATCCAACCAGCAAAACCCTCACCTAAGGTTAGGGCACATGCTGCAAGGCTAGCCAACTACATTTTATTCCTTGGACAGTTTACCAGCAGATCATTAGCTGGCCACTAGCAGTCACCAGCCCCCAGCGCCCCCAGAGCCTCACAAATAAGATGGAGTGGCTTTGGCCCATCTATAAGTGCAATAGCACGGGCCTGTTGAGAGCACACGCACTGAGGTGGGTTGACCAGGGCCTGGTACCTCGGACAGCTCCCAGCTTTGATTATGCCCCAGCACATGCACACCCCACTCCAGGACCCCCAAACTTGACAGGGCATCCTTGGGGCATGTACTGAACAATTCCTTGTACTCAGGTTGAGCCAGACTGCATGCCTGAGCATGTTTGCATTCTGCACCACTTTTGCACACACACACTGACGCGTGCAAGATCCACGCTTAAAGTGCCGAAGGGCAGATCTCCCCCTTTATCACTCCAACGCATCATCAGGTCATCAAGGCATGACCTGAAACCTATGCACATCTAGGGGCAAGGTCTACACAATCTATTTACACGCAAGGTCCACGCAATAAGTGCCGAAGGGCCAATATTTGCCCCCCCTTTCTTTCACTCGAACACATCGAGCATGACCTGAAATCTACCTGGGAGGCAATTTATGGGGCAAGTTGGGGTCAGAGCATGCATTGTGGCACCCTTCTCATTGCAAATGGTTAGGGTTGGCCCGAACAGTATATATACGGGGTATGTATACGGTGCTCTGGCATAACATACGCAGTATATACGGGGTATATATACGCTTTTGGCCAACCCTACAAATGGTCAAAAATGGCCTAAAGTGACACAGAAATTACCCCCATTCCACCTCTTAGGCCTCAACCTCCCTTGTTTTTGATGCAAAAATACCAATTACACCACCACCTACTACCCTGCATCCTTAAGTTGCGCAAATAAAGTGTGGGGCCTTAACTGCCCGTTTTCACACAGGGCTTGGCTGACTTGACTAGCAGCATGCTACACATTTGCAAGGCTCTCCCAGTTTTAACATCAAACACCCCTTTCCTCCGGCCTTGATCCCCATGTTGCAGCGCAAACACACAATAAAGTGCTCTGGTCATCTAAAGTACTATGGTCATCTGAATTGCCCTGGTCATCAGAAACGAACCTAGAATTACACACCTGAGCTTGAGGCGTGCACAGCAGGGTTGGGTAATACGTCACTTTGGGAGGTGGCGGACGTATCGATACTTTAAGAATACAACAATATAAAATAGTGCAAAATTTAAGATTTTTCTTGCTGCGTACGGACGTATTCATGTAAATACGCATTCATGTAATTACGCCAAACCTGGTGCACAGTAAGGGTGCAGTAAGGGCATGCGCAGTAAGGGTGCAGTAAGGGACCGCGCAGTAAGGGTGCAGTAAGGGCATGCGCAGTAAGGGTGCAGTAAGGGCATGCGCAGTAAGGGCGCAGTAAGGGCATGCGCAGTAAGGGCGCAGTAAGGGACCGCGCAGTAAGGGTGCAGTAAGGGCATGCGCAGTAAGGGTGCAGTAAGGGTATGCGCAGTAAGGGTGCAGTAAGGGCATGCGCAGTAAGGGTGCAGTAAGGGCATGCACAGTAAGGGTGCAGTAAGGGCATGCGCAGTAAAGGTGCAGTAAGGGCATGCGCAGTAAGGGCGCAGTAAGGGACCGCGCAGTAAGGGTGCAGTAAGGGCATGCGCAGTAAGGGTGCAGTAAGGGCATGCGCAGTAAGGGTGCAGTAAGGGCATGTGCAGTAAGGGTGCAGTAAGGGCATGCGCAGTAAGGGTGGCCAGGGGGTACCTTGCACCTCCAAATACTTCATGGGCTGCATTAGGTGCTCTGCCCATTTAAAAGTAAAGAACTCCAATCACACGCCTAAGCTTGGTGGCATCTTAGTGTGAAGAGCTTAGGTCACACACCTGAGCTTGAGGGCATGTGCAGTAAGGGTGGCCAGGGGGTACCTTGCCCCTCCAGGTGGATTTTGGGCTGCATTAGGAAGCAGACTGCCCTCCATGCTGTGAGGACCCAACGCGGAAGGGACGTCAGCCTTGCTGGCTGTGGGACGGTGTGATGAGCTAGGGGGAGGGCATGCCCACACTGACTCAGGGACCGCGGAGGCGGCGTAAAGCTGGTCCGTCACGTGGCTTGAGCCCTGTTAGTTGGCACGCAGTTGGCGGGTTCTGCACAGGGCTCTTGTCTTATGAGCTGTGAAAAGCTGGTCAGTGAGCTGTGGCAAGAGCTTTGTAAGTTGCCGCGCATGAGTTGCAAGTTCTGGAGATAGACTGCGAGGCATGAGCTGCGAAGAGCTGGTCAGCGACCTGGCTGGAGCCTTCTTGGAATACGCTGAGCTGAAGTAGATTGAGAAGGAGCAAGCTAACAAGCTGGAGCTGTACGTGCTGCTTGTGAGCTGCAAAGGGCTGGTCCAGCTGCACAGTGTCTCTAGGTATTTGTGAAGTAGTAGGGTACTGCTTGATGTGTTCTGCGCTGTCTATAGAGCAGGTTTGAGGCAACCAGACCCTGTTGGCATCAAACCTTGAGGTTGGGCGCCATCAGGCATTTCGATTTGTAGCATGCTGCAGGCTGTGGAGACACATACTTGCAGGGCCTGCACTAGAGTTCTATGGAACCTTTTTGTTTCAAGCACCTCCCCAAGGCCACTTTCACCCAGAGATTATGTTAGAAGCAACGTTTTTGGCAAGCCAGCGTGATACTTCGGTGTGGCTGCTTATGTTTCTGAATGCCTGGGATGTTGTTCTTGGGTTCTTGGATGTTCCGAAAAAGTTTGTTGATCTGACCCTTCCAGCCAGTTTGCTCTTAATTGCATATTTCCACCTGCACTTGCCAAAGTAATTTGACTTAGCTGCCTTCAGAACTTATCGTGCATGATCAGGAGCAGGAGCATGTAGGAGGGGAGTTGCTTCAGCTTGCACCGCCATTATAAAGATTAAACTTTTTCAAGGAATGAACAACAGGCTGCAATGTTGTTGGCCGCTAGCTGAAGCAGCGATCTTCAGGCCATGATGCCATTGTGAACCTTATGCAGCTTTTGGAGTCAACTCACCAGCTCTATGTTCATGTTTACAGAGTATTTACAAAATGCTGCACGTGCGCTCCATGCTTTGGCATTCGCCTTTCATGTTTACAGTGAAGTGTTAGACTGCTGCTCAAGCGCGCTCCATGACTTGGCGCTCAACTTGCCCCCAACAGATGGCCACAGATAGCTTAAAACAAAACATGCAGCAGGCTTACATCAGGCTTGCAGGTAGGTTGAGCAGGTAGGTAGGATGCTCCATCATTCCATCCCTAGGCCCATCCAACTTGCATCTACTTTAATGCATCTTGGCGGCAGACTCCTCGACTTGACTAATCTGCCCTTCTAGGAAGGTACAGGTATACACATACACACTGCTTAAATCTTTATCTATAAGTAAAACTGTTAGCATGTTCCAAAAAATCGAATGATGCGTACAATATCACACTGAGTCAGAACTTACCTGTACACAACGGAAGTGCCTCAAGTACCTCCCTTGCTTGATAGAGGCAACACAAGAGTCATCATGGCCAATCCACACTTCAACTTCACAGGTGGAGGGGTAGAACTGCATGCCAATGGCAAGTGCCACAAGCAAGTGTGATAGGGCAGCTGGATCTATTGGATTCAATAAGTGTCAAGAGAGCTTGAGTCTGTCTAATATAGTGCACAGTTCTTATGGGCGTGTGCAGTCACGAGTGTGTGCAACCATGGGCGCTAAAAGTCATGAATGTGTGTAGTTGCGTACATGTAGTACTCATGGCTGTATTTCGTCTTGCACATGTATCGCATAGGACGTGTAGTCATGTATGTTTGGCATTGCCGCAAAAGAGAAGGAGCTGTCTTGCATGAGTCCAGTACGCCAGCTTTCAAATATCGTATAGGCCTTCATGGATTGCAGTTGTGCCACATGAAGGTGCAGGGATACCAGGCAATCTGGCAAAGCTGTCGTCAGATCACGATGCCAAGTATGCATTGCCTACGGGAGAGCACTTGTATGCTTGCATGGTGCTGCCACGAGCGCAGGCTCTCCCGCTCAAAAGCATCACGCCCAGCCCCTGGGAGAGGCCAACCACAGAGACATGCTCGACTCCTATAAATTCCGGACAGCATCACGCCTGCAGACAATATACAGCATGCTCCCCCTGGTGACCGAAGCATCCTACGTGCGATTGACATCCAGCATGCCTTCCTTGGGAGCCAGAGCATCCTGCTTGCAGACAACATCCAGCATGCCTTTCTTGGTAGCTAGCACGCTTGCATCGCTACCTAACATGCTTCCCTCGCAATTTAACCAGCCTTCCTTGGCCTCTGGCGTGCCTCCTTTTGCTTTCTGGCAAACCTCACCTGATACAAGGCAGAGGGTGTCCACTCCAGCACGATGATGTCATGAGGGGGAAAGAGAGTGAGCGTGGGCTCTAACCACCTGAAATTGAAATGATGTAAGGCAGAGGGTGTCCACACCAGCACGATGATGTCATGAGGGGGAAAGAGAGTGAGCGTGGGCTCTAGCCACCTGGAATTGAGAAAAAACACCAGCAGCTGTGTGTTTGCTTGTGCAGAAAACATCTTAGTTAAGTGCTTAAATTTAGCTTGTCATGCCAGAGCAGGGATCAACTATTGAGCATCGACATCAGCCAATCTAACAATTGCCTCTCAATGCTTCCAGTGTTGCTATGCTCTTGCAGCTTGCCCCTGACTTGATACCCAGTCTGAAATGAGCAAGTGCAATGAGGTAGCCCAAGAAAAGCAGCTCGAAGGATGCCAGTGTGCTCTGTACACCACCTAGGTTACTTTTTGAGCGGGATGGAGGGGTACGGCCCATAGCAAAGAGCAGAAAGCTGTACGGCCGCAGCTGCCACCAGTGGCAGTTTCCCCCACCATTGCCACATACAAGGGTCACTTGCAGAGGTACTTAAGCTATCACTCACACCCTTGCAGATGGTGCAAAGGCATCCAGAGTTTCCACACCCTTCTTTGTGCCAGCTCTAGGATGGTGGCTGCTGAACCCTTTTGCATGATGATTCGTAAGGGCTTGATGCTGTGTGGAAAAAGGGATGTACACCCAACACTTTTATGACTTGCGCAAGAAGTATATACACACACACACACACACACTTGTATGTGTGCACCAGACAAGTATAGCATGTTCCCTCTCTACATCAAACCTTAGCACGTACCAGCTGCCAGGCTCAAAAGTGCCGGTGCTGCCAGCTAAGCCCCTGTGGGTGGCAGTGGGCAGCACAGTGGATCGTGCGCAAGCAGGCAGCGGGCCAAAGAGAACCAGCGGCAGCTCATGCTGCTGCTGCTGCCCTTGTTGCTGCCCTTGTTGCTGTTGTGGCTGTGCTTCTTGCTGCCCCTGCTCTTGCTGTTGACAGGCATGCTGCTGCTGCTGGTGATGCTGCAGCTGTTGAGGTTGCTGCTGCAAGGGGCGATGCGTGTTGGAGCTTGGTGTTTGCCGCTGTGGCAGCCAAGATGTCGCTGCGGCAGTTTTGCGGGCGTGTGCTTCTTCAGCTAGCTGGTCTGAAATAGACAGTAGCAGCTCTGCTGCGGATTGCCAGCGGTCGGGGTGATCCTGGAGGGAGAACACCTGCGTTTAGACGATGAGTGCTACTTTCTGTTTATTTTTGTCTTTGGTTGCAGGCGTCTTCTGCTTCAGCTAAGCTGCCCTTGTAGGCAGGAACAGCAATGTACCCTTAATCTTTCACCTGACCATGTATGCTTGGGCACACAGTGATCT
Organism: Dunaliella sp. WIN1; assembly: GCA_004335645.1. Lineage (NCBI taxonomy): Eukaryota > Viridiplantae > Chlorophyta > Chlorophyceae > Chlamydomonadales > Dunaliellaceae > Dunaliella > Dunaliella sp. WIN1. The sequence continues at coordinate 12,730 of QAXF01002371.1, forward strand.
GTGCACCTAGTGTGGAATACACATAGTCCTTGATGAGCTGTCTTCCTTATTGCGCGCCACTTCTGTCCTCGCGCAGGCTGCAAAGTTTTTGGACGATATAAACATTCACGCATGCCCCTTTCCTTAATCATGCTGGCTGTGACATCACGACCAACGGACTTCTTTCCTTCACTGTGAACATGGCCCTCCAGTGTCTGCTCTACAAGTCTGGCGTGTAAGGCGTAAACGCACCTGCGTGTGCCACACATAGTGAAACTTGCCATCCATCTGAGACTCCTCTACAAGTAGGGGGTAGCAGACAGCAAAGCGGCGGCGGTGGTGGTGTAAAACCTGCATTATAAACGGAGCATTGATACGTGTGAGGAGGGAAAGCCAGAAATAGACACCAAGCTCTTGTGGCCCTGAAATGCTTGAACTGCTGGGCATGAACAGCTGAATCAATTTACTCATCCGCCTCCTGTGACTCTTGTGTAATCATTCAGCCAGTACTAGCTGCTGCTGTAGGCCAGCAACCTTGTTGACCTCTGTGTCCATAAAAAAAATTGGCAAAGAGCAGCACATTGCAGGCAGCCCAGAAGCTGAGCCATGAATGATGCGCAGGGGTAGCCAAGTGACTTGTGCAACCAGCGCTCTGTCATCTCGCTATTTAGCGACATCTAAAACATCCCACACGCATTAACACTGAGCCAGTAAGGAGTTTACAACACTGAGCATGCACATCTTGCACTCGGGACTGCTGACAGCAGTGTGGCCATAGAATAACATTCAACCTAAGGCAACAACCTTAAGTGTGTGCCTTTGCTTCAGCCTTTGCTTTACAGCTGCCCCTCTATTTCAGCACAATAAGTAATTGAGTTGACTATTGGCTTATAGTGAATCACTGTTTGCAAAGTCACCAGTTGAACTTTTCAGATTCACTTCAAACAAGAGCACTTGTTAGGGTAACTTGATGCCAGACTTTTCTTCACAAGAGAGCATACCATACGAGCAGAGCCATCTGAGGTGCTGACAGCTATGCGTCCATCTGGCAATTTCTGGACAAGGCCAGCTGCTAAGGCCTCTGCGGCGGAAGAGGGCCACCACAGCTCTGTTATTAGGAAGCCCAGAGACAGGCCCTGCATAAGGGGGGGAGTGTCCTTGTGATTTAGATGCACACAAAGACAGCGAGTTTGAATGTGCGCGTGTGCATGCCTTTTAAGCACAGTATTGTAGAGAGTTGGAACCGTCCTCAAGCATGCAAGTGCTTATTTAAAAGGGTGGAGATTGGTGTGCCGTACTTGCATGTATCATTCTTCCTCATTAACGCTTGGCGGTCTACTATTACTTAAGTTCATTGTATGTATCAGTTCTTTGTGTGTAGATGCCAATGTTGTTGCTCTTCAGCTGCTGCGGTCCATTTGACTTCTTGTACTTCATTCACCCGTCTCCCAATCCAGCATTAGCTATTGAGAAGCACTTCATCAGACACAAAGCTTCTGTAAAAGTCTGACAGACCTGTGGCCGTGGCTCTCTGCGCAGCAGCGGCTGGCAGAAGAAGGGCTGGTCCACGTGCATGTTGCGGAATTCCAGTGCTGTACGAAGCTGCGGCAAATGCCTGCTCAGCGCATACTCACTGAGCTGCCTGCTGATGTTGGGGCCCTGATGGTGCTGAGGGGGTGAGACATTTTCAAGCGTGGGGTGAGTGACAGCTGGGGAAGAGGGAGGACTGCCTGGGTGCAGATGTACAAAGCCACTGCCACTGGCATTCAGCACCAGGATGCTGTTATCTGAGAAATTTGCTTTCAGCCGGCCATCCTGTGCCAAGCAAATACGCTGCAGAGATAAGGAGGGCTGGCTAGCCTTTCTCATTGCTGTTCACATTGCTCAAACGAAAAGAGGAAGATTTTGTAACTTATATTAAAGTATCATTTCGTTACTTCTGCTGCTGCTGACAGCATATGCTGGGGCCACCGAAACCTCGAAGCGTGCTGCAACGCATGCGGGTTGCCTCCTATACAAATAGATTTGCGATAACTATGTCCCTGACGGTGCGTTTCCAATAGGGTGATAGGTGATTAATTATTAATTCAGCGGAAGTAATTAATTGCGTTTTGCATTTCCAATAGGTGATTAATCACTGTGAATAATTTATAAAAGGTGATTAATTCTGAATAAACATTAATATTGGGGGGGGAGCAGGATAGATGATTAATCATCGTGATTAATTCAAACATTGCGTAACCGCACCTCCAGGGTCTGCTAGGCATCCCTATTGGCAGTCAAATGGTGCCTATTGGGGATGATTGGTGAGCAACTCCTGAGTCAAACGGCCCGTTCCCTCCATCTGTCAGCGACAGCTCTGTGTTCCACCACCCTGCAGTAGCCCAATCTCTTTTCACAGTCATTAATCTCTCTTCTGCTTGTCAGGTGCAATGCCTGGTCCATGTTTGTGTCTCCTTAGCATATCACTTAGGTTCATATTAATCACGTCATCGGAAACGCAGGGTGATTAATTCAGGGGTGATTAGTTCAAACGTGATTAATTCGAGTGATTAATTCAGAATGAATCACAAACATTAATCACCCTGTTGGAAACACACCGTGAGTGCCTAATTTGCTGTGGCTGGGCAATAGCTCTTTTTGCCTTTTTCTTGATCTTTCTGTAATCTTATTGCTATTGTAGGTGTCTTCTGCTAACTCAGCTCCCCTTGTAGGCAGGTCCAGCTGTGTGATCGCACCTTACCATTCTTGGCCAACCTGAAATACCTATACAAGGTATGGTAGTACCAGCGGAATCTTTTTTTTCAGAGCACTAAAGCTGGGCCACCTTTCACACGTTGCGTCACTTGGCTCCGTACATCAAAGGTGCTTGACAGGCGCAGTCTTCTTTTTAACAATTTTGCCTAAATGTATGCACCTGAGCAGTATTCTTTTTAGCAAGAACTTCATTTAATTAAGCAGTTTGTCAGTTTAAGAGGTAATTCTTTAAGATAACCTGCATACATCAAGCAGCTTAGCGCGCGCGCGCGCGCACGCACGCACGCACACACACACACACACACACACACACACACACACA
>QAXF01002375.1:28047-42658 GCA_004335645.1 Dunaliella sp. WIN1
TGTGTGTGTGTGTGTGTGTGTGTGTGTGTGTGTGTAGGTAGGTAGGTGGGTAGAAATTGACTAGCTGGAGGAAACGCTTAATTCAAGCAGACCTTGACGCAATTGTAGCCTGATAAACCTGAGTAGTTCATGCTCCTGAGTGAGCGTGCAATGAAGTCAAGAGCTTATGCCTGCCGCTCTGGTTCCAGCAAATAAATTTGGCTTTAAAGCGCACCGTGTGAGATGTGGCTATCAGACCTTTCATAATGTGCAGTCCTTGCTACTGTGTGCATGAAGGTCAGAAAAGAGAGAAGCGCACATCAATTTCGCCTATGGCTATAGAGATTAAAGAAATGGTCAACTCCCTTATAAATTAGCTTGAATATCCTTGCCCGATCATCTGTCCTCCCTTTTGTTGTACTTTTTAGTCATTGCAGCTGACAACCTCTGGACAACCTAACTTCAGCTTTCTATTTATTTCAACCATGAACAGAGTTGTTTCATCTATGTCCCTCATGCATCTGTGTGTAGCTGATGGCCAACGTTTGCTCTTTATTTCCCATCTTGTTGTCGTTGCCAATGGCAAGTTTCTGCAACTCAGTCTTTTGCAACACCAATGCTTGCTTCAAGGCGACGATGCTGGTGAGGTGCAGGCGCCCCCTACATCAATGACTGAGGCATGCTGTACATGTTTTCGCTTTGCAGATTATCTTTAGGACTGATTCTATGCTCAGGGTATTGTGGGTTTCTCATTACCCTGAACTCCTCATTATATTGAAATCATGTTTGCAGGGTCAATAAGCGCTTACTTCCGTGGCAACGGCGCCAACGTGGTTAAGATAGCCCCCGAGACCGCGCTCAAGCTTACCCTTAATGACACCTTCAAGCATTTTATCGCCAAGCAGCCTGATGCGATTACGCCCTCGGAGCGCATGGTTGCAGGAGGCATCGCAGGAGCGGTGCGTTGTTGTGTGCTGTGTTGTAGTTCCTTATGTTGTTCAATGGTGCACTTGTTTAGCTATAAATTAGGGTGGTGCGTTATTATATGCTCTGTTGGGGTCAGGTGGCTGAATGGTGCACTTTGTGTCTAGCTTAACTCTGTAGCTTGCATTCAGACTGTTGTGTAAAGCTTTATTGCTTGCATGAAGGCTGATTTGTAAAGCTTTACCGCTGTAGCTTGCATTCAGACTGTTGTGTAAAGCTTTATTGCTGTAGCTTGCATTCAGACTGTTGTGTAAAGCTTTATTGCTTGCATCCAGACTGTTGTGTAAAGCTTTACTGCTGTAGCTTGCATTCAGACTGTTGTGTAAAGCTTTATTGCTTGCATCCAGACTGTTGTGTAAAGCTTTACTGCTGTAGCTTGCATTCAGACTGTTGCGTAAAGCTTTAATGCTGTAGCTTGCACTGGATGAGGTAGCCAGGTCCCTTCAGGGCTTGAGTGCGATTGTAGGTTGCTGGGTGGCAAGGGGTGCATGTAGGCGCTGAGTGCGTGTGTGCATGCGTGCGTGTGTGTGTGTGTGTGTGTGTGTGTGTGTGTGTGTGTGTGTGTGCGCACGCGCGCGCGTGGCGTGTGTGCGCACGGACATGCATGCACGCGTGCGTGCTTGCGACCTTGTCCGCCCTGTGCAGAGATCACCGTTTGCCTGCCAGGCGCATATGAGCAGTAGGAATATGAATCATAATCCTATCATAATATATGATGCATTGACGTGTGCTTGCAAGGCAATTTAAAAACCCCTATGGGCCCTTAGACATGCCATAACAGGGTGCAACCGTGGTAAAACACTTCTCAATCATATGCTGCAGCCCTAGCCTGAGTCTGCCACTGCATTATGGTACATGCAGTAGTAGGGTCTAAGCATACCACTTTCTGACCCGCCCTAGTAATCAGGGTTGTATTGTGCGTGGGATTAAGAGGTAGTGTTCGTCTATGCACGATTAAAGTACGGCTAATTCTTGTGCAAGTTGGGGCAAATATAAAGTACTTCATGCTACGTACAGACCTGTTTAGTTAATACGTCACGTACAATACACACCTGCCATTGATGTATGCACACAATCCCCTGTTCTGTTTTTGCAGCTTCATTATCCCGTACCTTCATCAAACCACACGCCTCACCGCATTATTGCAATTCCCTGCAGGTCGCCCAATTCCTGACGTACCCCTTTGACACCATCCGCACACGCCTGGCCGTGTCAGCCCACAAAACATACCAGGGCATCCTGCATGCAGCCTACTGCATGCGTCGTGATGAGGGGGTCATAGCGTTCTACCGAGGTCTGGTGCCGTCGATGATAGGCATCCTGCCGTATGCAGGTGAGCTGAGTTCCAGGTACTTGGGCAGTTGTCGTTGCGGTTCTGCTGGGCTGCTAGTCTACTAAATCGTGGTTGCATGGACTTTGTTTGCATGGTGTTCGTAAGGTGAAGGAGGGTCCCTTGCTGAACATAGAAGCCATTTGCAGCTAATGGTAGGTGCCCTGCCACACGCAGGTGGGTAATCCCCTATTGCTAGCATATGCCAGTGCGTCATCCAGAAACACACAGCAGAACTTCTAAGTGGAAGGAGTCAAGGTTATAAAAAAGCTTTTTTCAGTGAGCAATTAGCAAAAGACATCATTGTCTTTCAAGCACTACTTTCGCTGAGCTGCCCTTGTAGGCAGGTACAGCTATGCAACCATAACCTTGCCTGACCTTGCAAGCAAATGCAAGCAGATGTCCTTGTCCACTCTGTGCTCCTTGTGTAGGTGTGTGTGGGCATTGCATTGTTCAAGTCCTACAAGTAGCATGTACTGGCCAGCGCTGAGATTAGGCAAGGGCAAACGTAAATTGACTAATACTGGCAAAACCAGTCTGGCCAAGTTGAATTTCAAGCAAACTGGCCATCATGCACCTTGTTTACTTGCGCATCCTCCAATCGTGTACTTGGTGCGCAGGCGTGGACATTGCATTGTTTGAGATCTTCAAGCAGCATTTGCTAGACAAAGCAGAGGAACGGGGCAAAGGCTCGCCCCCCAGACTCCAACTGTTTGCCGCTGGCATGCTGTCTAGCTCTATAGCTCAGGTGGGTGCCATTGCTTCATTACTATCACTGATTTAGAATCAGTCCAAGGGCTGGAGGTCCAAAGCAAGCTTTGACACGTGCTGCTGATGCAAACAAGCTCCATATCTTGAATATCATGCATTTCCTGACCTATCTTTAAGAGGCATTATTGCAAGGTGGGACCAAAATGTGCTCCTCTATGAACTCTCCCCCAGCTTTGCTCTATCATTGATGCACGATGGTTGTTTTTAAGGCTTTTGGCAGCAGATTCTGTTTGGCTATTAAAGATGCTAATCTCCAGACTAATCAGCACAGGTTTTCGTTCAGGACCTGCAAGGTACGCTGGAAAAATTTTCCCGTGGTATGTCGCCTCAAGCTCAACTATCTGCTGCCACTGTTGCCAAACTTGTCAAGCTTCCTTCCAGCTTGGGTTAGCCACCGGTTGTACACGTATGTGGGAAGTGCCCTTGCTTGTTGTTGCAGAGGGCGAGCCCTAATTAGCCTTGCAGAGCCTCTTTGGCATTTTGTGGGACCCTCGCTGGCAAAAGAGATGTTTCAAATGATCTGGCCTGATCGACCAAATCAGCCCCCCAACCTCATAATCACACAGAAAGAGGCCGTTCAACAACAGCGTTTTTTGTTCTGAAGATGTCTGGAATGAGGAGGACAGGGATGTCTCCATCAAAGGACGCATCTAAATATAGCAGTTTCTCTTAATGATGGCAGCCAAGGAGGCCCTCTCTTAGAGGGCAAAGGCTTCGTAGATGCTTGGCAAGCCTCTTTGGTGGCCTGAAGGGCCCTCTTTACCCACATTAATGCATATGAAGCTTGAGGCATGTCAAGAGGTGTCTGCTCTAAGTCAGGGAACGGAGTAATCTTTTTTTGCACCAGTGGCCTATTGCCTACTGCTGTGACATGCTGTTTTGCTTGGAGCAGCTTGTTGGTCAAGGAACACAAATATCATCAGCAGCGAGCCCACTTGTGTGCGCACACAGGTGGCGTCATACCCTTTAGCCCTCATCCGAACCAGGCTCCAAGCGCAAGGCGTGGGCGGCACGGCGTGCAAGTACGACGGCATGGCTGACGTGCTCAGGAAAACGTTGGAGCATGAGGGCTTCCTGGGCCTGTACAAGGTATTTTCTGCCCCGCTTATCACAGCGCCGCTGTTCAGGTGTACAAAGATGTACAAGGTATGCCACGCCCCGCTGTATCACAGTGCCGCTGTTCAGGTGCACAAAGGTATGTCCTGCCCCGCTTATCACCGTGTCATAGTTCAGGTTGAGGTTTAAGGGTTTGGGGTGTCTGGAATGCATTGTTGTCAAGGCTTTTGAGATAAGATGGTGGCGGGCTTGATGTGCTTGAATGGCTGCTGTGTCAGAGGGACAGGCTTCAGTATGGAGCACAGTCTGTATAATGTGTTGTGTGTGTTTTAAAACAAGAAACAAAAGAAAACTTTTTTTCGGGTATTACTTTTTGATGAAAAGGACGCCCTGTGCATGGTCCCTGTGTCAATCGTGACCTGATGCCCACCAAGACTGTACTGATCTCAAACGCGTACTGGAGTGGCTTGTCTTGGGCTGTGGCATCATTCAGCTCCTTCTGTTGAATGAAGAGTTTTGCTTTTTTCATGGCATGCTGCAGTGGGTACACAGCGATCACTAACTTTGTGCCACTGCAAGATCATTTGATATGGACTTGATGAAACACGAAAGAGAACCTGAACTACAAATGGTAACTCTGTGAGCCTTCTTCACCCACACTGATCTGAAGCTTCAGATCGATTCATATAAGAAAACATGATGTAGCATGACTCGGTGGTCCAGCTTGATTGCCAGTGAAGAGTGCGAGCTTATATCCTGTTGCAACTCTGTTGCTCATGGGTATGTGCAACAGTAAGAGGCGGATGTTGCCCTGTCTTCTTGCTCCCCACAAAGGGTGTTACACTGTGTTTGCCCTGCCACCAAGAGTGCTGAAGCTTGCTGATGTTGTCCCATGCACTCGCAGGGTCTCCTGCCTAACATCTGCAAGCTTGCACCAGCCGCCGGTATCGGTTGGTATGTGTTTGAGGAGACCAAGATCTTCCTTGGAGAGGACCCACATTCATAGCCAGCAAGCACGCCTGCCCATCAGCAGTCCATCAAGCATTCCGTGGGAACTGGAACCCGGGGGTGTGTGGAAGTATGTGCACATCATGCACGTGCTCATGCAGAAAGAAGTTCCCTGGATGAGCAGCTTGCTCTGGCCGCGTAGGACTTGTTTTCCAGGTCTACTAGCTGATGCCCTGAAGGGAGAACCTGCCCTTGAGGTTTGCAAACGCTTAATTTAGGTGGGGGGTTACATGCACACAGAGGCAGCACGTGTCCAGCTCTTCAGCGATTCACAATAGGCAGGGGCTTTGAGGATGGCCTTGGCTGAGTGAGACGGTGGTCTTGTGGCATCAAGGTCAGCGTAGAATATCTAGTCAGCGTGGAACATCTGATCAGCACGGAACATCTGGTCAGCATGGAATACCTGGTCAGCATCTACAAAAGGAGGGAGTAAGTAGCCTTTGCCACCTCCCTCTGCCTCTCTGCTGTCCGCCTGCAGAGAGAGCGCTTGTTTGGCTTTGCATGTGGAAGCATGCACACCACTTGATACATAATATTTTGCAGTGTGAACAGGGTGTGCAACCTTGGTATGTAGCCTCCTTGTTAGTTGCAGGTCCTTGCTCACGCGCTGCAGGTGCTAGTCTCTTAGGTATATGGGCACAATTAACTATGTCTTATGGATATGACTGTGTGCGTGAGTGTGTGTGCGAGTGTGTGTGCGAGTGTGTGTGTGTGTGTGTGTGTGTGTGTGCGCGCGCGCGCGCGTGCGCGTGTGCGTTTGTGTGTGCGCGCGCCTTCCTACTTGATTCAGTTACTTCTGTCATTTTTCTTGAGCCACGCGCGGTGCTATATCCCTTCTAGATTCAGCTTGTATATCCATAACAAATAATCACTCTCGCTGATGGGGGATTTGTGCATAAATCTAACTTGAGGACATCATAAACGATACTAGGCTTGGGCTGTGCAGACTTTTATGTATCTGACGTGTGGCTGAAGTTACCTCTTGCCTGAACAAGCTTGTACGACAAGACTAGGGATAAGGTTTCAGGTTACGTAGCTGTACCTGCCTACAAGGGCAGCTTAGCTGAAGCAGAGGACGCCTGCAAATTAACACCAATTAAGCCAAGAAAGCGGCAAGAAAGGCTATTAGATCAGCCATGGCATTTTAGGCAATCTGCAACTAACGTGAGGTTGCTCGGAGGTATAACAAACTTCCTTTTTTATTTTTTATCTACTGGTTTTTTATGAGCAGGCTTACTTCTTCACTGAAGGCCTTGTTCCTGTAACCTTTGAAAAACGTGAAGTTGCTCAGAGGTACCGGCTCTACTTGAACATATTTCATCAAATTAGCGAGTAAGATGGTTTTGGATTAAATCAACTTAAAAACAACTTTATTTCCCTTCTTTCCGAGCTCATGGATGTTTTAATGTTGGCTGGCTGTGACCAGCAAGCCAATGAGCCAAACGACCTGGCTCACGGTCCCCCTTTATTGTGACTATTGTAACCATTGGTCTTCGGTTGCCTTTCACTTCAGCTGAGCTGCCCTCTTAGGCTTGGTTGAAGTGTTGCTCTTCAGCTGCTAACTTAGTTAAAGTGTGGCAAACTCCTTGTTTGTTCACCGGCTGAGTTTGCAATAGCCTGGCTGCCCTTAGACTCAACAACCACTTCTGTTTATGCTAAACGCAGCTGCCCTTTAAGGCAGCTACAGCTACGTTAGCTGAAGCTTAGCAGCGTTTACCACCTGCACAGTCCGTCAGCTGCATATGAGGAACTCCGCACTCTGTGACAGCGCAGCTCATGCTAAAGACTGTGTCAGTGATGGCAGGCACAGCTACGCGACCTTTAATTTTCTCGTCATGTCATTGAATCACACGTGCTCAGCAAATAAGGCATAACACGTGATGGTCTGATGACAGCCTGGCTACACAAGGCCTGCAGCTCTGTCCCCGTCTACGATTGGTTTATGAGCAGTCAAAAGCAAATGAGCAAAGCAGTCTTGCAACGCCTGCCATTCCAAGTCTGATGGATTAACTGCCTCAACTTTCATCCATCGCCTCAAAATTACAGCAAGCAAGCCAATGTACACCAGAACACTCACCCCTTTCAACCTCTTCTTCCTCAATTGACACACAGCCTTGTACACCCTCTGCTGCTCTCTCAAAAAGTAGCAAGCCCAAGGCATTTCTTTTACCGCCTGCCGCCACGGCCCCCCCTTCCGCCCCTGCGGCCCCCTCTGCCACCCCTACGCCCTCCTCGACCACCACCTCGCTTCTTGCCATCATCTTTGCGCCTTGCAAATGACTGGGTAAGGCAAACAAGAGGTACAGAGTTGGTGTCAGAGAATTTTAGCCTTACAGCAGTAAAGCAGCCAGTGCGTGAAGGTGTAACTGTGACTCATTGCAGGCCTGCAGCATGCAGCGGCGTCTGTCTGCCGCGCCTCTTGCTGGTATGAGAGCAGCCAGCAAGCAGCCTTTGGTAGTGACAAAAGCCAAATTATGCTGCGTATGTGGTGCACACAAGACGCTTGCTGCTGCCTTTATGAGCGACTGCTGGATACAGATCTCATGATCCTGACAGCTCTTTAACACGCACGCACTCATCCAGCTGACAGCTTCACTGCTGACAACAAGAGGTGAAACAACAATCGAAGGCTTGTTTGCAGACAGGCAGCGAGTTGAGCCAATGACACATGATACGGCAAGCAGCTCACTGCATTAATAACCAGCATGCAGTTATGCAGCACATGCAGCCAGTGACTCACAGGCAGTCCTGCAGCACAATGAGCCCATGACACACATGCACTTCCGCAGCACATACAGCCAATGACATGCATGCCAATATGCAGCATAACCAGCCAATAACACGCATGCAGCTATGCATCAGCGCATTCAGCTGATGACGCACAGGCTGTCCTGCAGCATATTCAGTCAATAACAAGCATGCAGTCATGCAGCGCATATAGGTACAGACGCACATGCAGTCCTTCAACGCATTCGCCCGTTGACACAAACACAGACAGGTGGCATTTTAGCCAGCTGACAGCTCGCCTGCCAACAACAAGGAGCGAAGGCTCAACAACCTGACACTTGTTGGCACCCACCCGCTTGTAGAACTCGTGCTCCTCCTCGCCCTCCACTCGCTTCAAGGCCGCCTTCAAGGATGCAATGCTGCGCTCCTCCTCAGGCCTCGCGTTGAAAGCTGCCAGGGCCTCGGCTGCGGCTTCTGGTGAAGGGTAGCGGATGATGCCGCCCTTCTTGTCCTGCAGCGAGTGGTTACCAAGACACATGAGCCTAGAAGTATTAAAATTCAAAAACTTTACAGCCTTATGTCTGCTTTGGCTCTAAGTATCAGGCATGGCAGATGGTGCCGCTCTCCCTGTCCACTGGGGCAGTTGAAAAGGGTTGCTGTGAATGTAGCGGCAAGCACAGAGCATTCCAGGCGCAGAGCAATCCAGGCATAGAGCATTCCAGGCACAGAGCATTCCAGGCGCAGAGCGTTCCAGGCGCAGAGAGCATTTTAAGCACAGATGGTGTGCTTCAGCCCCTGCCCATAGCAGAGCTCTTGATGGTGCCCACCCTTCCTATCCTGCAGTACTCAAAAGCCACACAGTGTCGCAAGGTGGCCCGTCCTGCATCAAGGGGCTCAAAAGGCCCTCCTGATACAGCTGATAATTCCGTTCAGGGGTGCTAGATGCACATGACTCCAGCTTTCCAGCTTTCCATCTTTGTCCATCCAGCTTTGTTTTCTTAAGCAATTGCAGATTTGGGGCACTACAGGCTATGAGCTTTCCTATGGGGCAACAACTCTGGCTTACAGTGCACCTAGAAGCAAGAGCCATACCTCTGCCCAGGTTGCGCTGCAAAGACAGGCAGAGGGCAATCAAGGCTTGAGATGGCACCCTCAAGACTACCAAGGGTGCTGAGCTCAGTGCCAGAATAGGCTCAGCCGCCCTCACCCCATGCACCTCCACATAAACCACCTTCTCTCTCCCGACAAAGTAGTCTTTAATCTGGAAAACGCCCGACAATGTCAGGCACTTCGAAGCCACCAAGGGTGCTGAGCACAGTACCCCAGAGGGGCTCAGCCGCACTTACCTGATGCACCTCCACGTAAACCACCTTCTCTCTCCCGCCAAACAGGTCCTTGATCTCCAAGGGGCCAACATTGTCAGGCAGCTCGCCCTCCAGGCTGAAAGAGAACAAGCAGCCTGCAAAGCAGGGAGCGAGTATAAGTCCGCAGCCATCAGTCTAAGGTACATAATTGCTCATGAAGGGTGTAAGCCCCATATGACTCACACTCCATGCTAATCTGGTGCACAGATGTGGACGTGGGCACACTTTTGCCAAACCAAAGCAAGCAACCACCAAAGCAGGGAGCTAAACTTAATATAAAGAGCATCGCCGCAATTTCCAAGTTGAGGAGCCCATGCGCTTGACCAAACTTTGAACTAAGATGCAAGCGCACACCTCCAGAGCACCCATAAATTCAGGTTAACTACACTTCCGGTTACATACATGCAAACTTTTACTGTGTAGAGTACCCATAAGCGTGGCTGGAAGATAGCATTCATCCCTGCTTCTGACTTGATATCTACGTCTCCATATCCTTGTCCCATCCCTAGCTACAACCCTGCCTTACACAGTGCACGCCCCTTCGAACAGAACCAAGCTTGTGCACATACCTTGCTTGTACTCAGCAAACATGTTCAGAAAAGTTGACACGGCACTAGCTGAACACACATCATGCACGCCACCCTGGATTTAATCCCGTGTCCCGCGCACCATACCTTGCTTGTACTCAATGGGCTTCTGCTCCTGCTCCTCCATGTCTTCATCCTCTCCCTCCTCTTCTCCTTCACCCTCGCCTTGCTGTCCCTTTCGTTGTTTCTGGCCCTTGTCACCCCCCTGCAGGAGTCCATGGCATGCACAGACTGATGGATGCCCAAGCTTGATGGTCAGTCCATGGCATGCACAGCCTTCCTACTTCCACGGCATGCACAAACTTACGCCTCACCACAAGATGGACAGGAACAGAACAATTGTTTGCTATCCTGCACTCTGCGAGGTGCACGAGACTCACGCCTCACCATACGACGGACAGGAAAAGAACTATTGTTTGCTGCCCTGTATTCTGCGAGGTGCACAAGACTTATGCCTCACCACAAGATGGACAGGTTAAGAACTTCTGTCTGCTGTCCTGTATACTGCGAGGTGCTCAGCATGAACACAACATCAGCCACACCAGCCTTGTACTGTGACCCCCTTCTGCAACATCAGCTGCTAGTGATTTGTGGCACCCATCTGACCCACTGTGTGTGTCCTCGAGCCATGCATATAGGAAACGCTTTGTGACTTTTCCCCTACCACCTCAGCTGCTTGTATGTGTGGCACCCATTTGACCCGCTGTTTGCCCGTGTGCCATGCAAGTTGGAAAAGCTTTGTGACTCTTCCCTACGACCTCAGCTGCTCATGATGTGAGGCACCCACCAGAACCACTAGTTGCCCACATGCCATGCAAGTTGGCGGAGCCACTCTTAGTCACAGCCTCTTGTCAGCGCATGTCCCCGTGTGTGCATACAATACGATAGGCACTCAGAGTACCGCCAGGACGTACCTCCTGCCCTGTCTCCTCACGCCCTCGCTTTTTGCTCTCTGGCTGCTTGTCAGGCACGGCCGCACTGCTATCCTGCAAGGAACAACACCATGACCAAACATAAGAATAGCTGTAGATTTCGGCAGGAGGGTTTGCAGTACCCTGAGCCTGCACAGCAGTTCAAACGTGCCCGTAGTCTTGAACTTAATGAACATTCAACACTCAGTCAGTTGCAGTTTAGTGATTTGGTGTTCGACCAAGTGCCTGTTCCTACACATGCCACATAGATTGCAGCTCATCCACAAGTGATGGTGATACTTGTTGCATGAGGCTGTGGGCTGCAAGGTAATGAGCAGCTCACCATGTGAAAGGAGCATGCTGCTTGAGGCTCTCCTGCACTTCTTGGCGTTTGAGCCTTATTCAAAGGCATCCAGAGGTGAGCGGCGAGTGCTTCTCAGATGTTGGCTGAGCTTGCTTGTCCTTATCCATGGTAGCGCACACGTGTTTCAGTGCTCAGGAAAGCGCATCAGTGCATGCTTACAAGCATGTGGACCATGCATGACTCATTAAGAGACAAATCCATGTGCAAACAGGCACGCGCGCGCACACACACACACACACACACACACACACACACAGCCTACAGCACACACCTTGATGTATGCACGGCGGCTCTCCAAGATCTCCCCGCCAACCTTCCCGCCCACACCATCGGACAGCTCATCGTTGCTGGCTGCCTCATCCTCGCCCTCCTTAACCTGTTAAAAAATTGGGTGTCCTATCATTATTTACAGGTTTATTATCATTGAATTAGCCTCTAAGGGAAGCTTGTGAGCCTGTGGACGCTTGTTCCCAAAACAGAACTACTGTAAAATTAACAGGGCATAAGGCACAGTAATAACCTTAGCATTGAAGAGGGCAATAGTGAGCCCAGCATTGAGGATACCAGTGCTAGCTGCGTCATCCTCGCCCCTCCTGACCTGTGCTTGTGCATGTTCACCCAAACACAGTAGTAGCCTAGAAAATTTATAGGGCAGTAGTGAGCCCTGCACTACGATCCCCTCGTTAGCTCCGCAACTTTGCCGCTAATGATGTGCATCACCACCAACTTCAGCGAGCACACAGAAGCTTACAATTTGGGTAGGCATCTGCAGACAACACACACACACACACACACACACACACACACATTCAAACACATTAAGTCTGATTTGGGTAGGCACCTGTAAACAACACAGCCTCGGCCTCATTTGAGCGACTTAGACAGTGCACAACCAGTATTGTGCAGATATGGCGTCAATAAGAAAGGACACTGTTTATCACGGTGCTCAAATGACGTCTACGTCAGCAACAATTACCATAATTCACGGTATTTTGTTATTATTCAAGCTGCAATTTATGTTTTTTACCATGATCTTCAGATCATACCGTCAAGTGGTTATCACGGCGTCAACCATCCAAGTGCACAACATTGTGCACAACACGTTCATGGGGCTTAGCATGATAGTCTTACAAGAAGCACAGATTGCCCATGAAGGCACAACACTTGACACATGCATAAGTGAAAATGCCTGAAAGCACACCCCTTGGTCAACCATCAGGCAGCCTTTGTTTTAGCTACCATGCCACTCAACTTGTATACACATTGAATGGTGCAAGGCTGCTTCCTTGGGGCAGCAGTAGAGAGCGCCAATGCTTGCCACAAGCACAGTGCAATGCTTGTTGCAAGCACAGAAGGTGGAGGGAGGGCAGGTGCTTGTGACAGACTGCCAGGCAGTGCATGAGGGACGTCCCACTGTCACACACACATACTGCCAGGTATTGCATGAGGGATGCATCACCCCCTCAACATTACTGCCAGGCCCTGAAAGATGTAACACCTCTCCATGCACACAGCACAGAAACATTGCCCAGCGCTTAAAGCCTCAGCACCACACTGCCGGATGGTGCTTGCAGAACGCATCATGCCCTCAGCTTTACTGCCAGGCCCTCATAAAATGTAACACCTCTCAATGCACACCGTACAGAAGCATCGCCCAGCGCGATGTAGCCTCAGCACCATGAACCATGAAGGGCTCCAACAGGCTGGCAGGCAACACATTAGACTGAAGATCAGAGTATTAGCAGCCTAACTTGCAGCCCCCGATGCCACCTGACGATCCAGACCTGGTCTACTTGTGCATTTTGCTGTTCCGCTCAACTCAAAGGCAGCTCACCTTAGTTCCTTTAGCCTTGCGCTCAGCAATCTTGTTGGCCACATACACTTGTTTCTTCTCCAACCGCAAAGGCGCATTGGCGTACTCCAGCTTTTGCCCCAGCACCTGCAGCATGTGTGTGTGTGTGTGTGTGTGTGTGTGTGTGTGTGTGTGTGTGTGTGCGCGCGCGCGCATGCCGATTACGAATCAAATGCTGTAACACACACACACACACACACACACCACACACACCCACACCCACACCCACACCCACACGCACGCATGCACGCACACGCACCTTCTCAGCATCTGCCACGCTAGCAAACTCCACAAAGATGGATCCCTTGAAGATCTTGCTGGCGGCGTGGCGCCGCATGCGCACGCAGTTCACAGGGGCGAACTCAGCGAAGAACTCGGTTAACTGCATGCATGGCGCAAGTAGACATATTGGCACGCGCATGCGGTTTACAGGGGCGACCTCAGCGAAGCACTCTCTCAACTGTACGCACGGCACAAGTACACATGTTGACCCAAGCCCTGGGTAGCCTAAACCATCCCCATAGTTTGTCAGCCTTGCAAAGCTCACAAGAGCTCACCTGCGCGCATTTCATGGGGTATGTCGGTCAAATGTAGCTCTTTGGGGCCTTTGCTTCCTCACAACATACGTCAGCCTGCACACTGTTCGCCAGCTACGTCAGTCATACATCCCCATATAGCTCATGCTCTTCCACAGGATAGACACAGTCAGCCAGCGCACTGTTTACAACGATCAAGGTGGGCATCCCTGCTAGAACACCAGCAGACAACAGCACACTCCGCTGATGACAGTGAGACAAGAGCCACCACCGAACACGATACACGGTGCAACCGTTTGCAACACACAGACTGCACTCGCATCTTCTCGCACCTTACCTGTTGACTACCCTGTTTCCACCCGTGTTTAGAGAGCACCGCTCAACCTTACCCTTTGACTCCCTGTATACTTTTACAGCTCATCCCACCATCTTTAAGCCTGCACCCCACCTTTCTTGTGTACCCACACTCCAGTGCTATGACACTCTTGTCAATGCACACTCCTGCTTACCTTGTGCACCTGCACCTGCCTTGTCTGGTTCCACCTGCCTTTTGATTAGCTGCACCTATAGCTTAGCTGCACCAACCTTGTCTAGTTCCACCTGCCTTGTGTACCTGCACCTGCCTTGTCTACTTCCACCTGCCTCGAGTACCTACACCTGCCTTATCTAGTTCCACCTGCCTTGTCTAGTTCCACCTGCCTTGTGTAGCTGCACCTATAGCTTAGCTGCACCTACCTTGTCTAGCTGCACGTCCGTGGGAAAGGGCTTGGCGTACAGGCTGCGCGCGTCGATCTCAGCAGAAATTACTTCGGTGTTGGCCATGGGCTGCAAAGGAGGGCACACATCACAGATTCAACAGCCATAGCGCGACAACTTATTGTTTGGCAAGTATGGGCAACTGTGGGCAACTATGCCAAGCAATAAGGTATTGGGGCGGCTGTAGAGTGGCTTGCAGCTCGCGAAGGTGGCATGCGCCATGTGAACACTTCAGGGGAGGTAAAAGTCAGGATGAGGTTGTGTATGAGCTCAAAGGCACGCTCGCTCACGCACGACATGCAAGAGCGCATGTACGCGTGCAAACACACACTCACTCACACACACACACACACACACACACACACACACACACACACACACACACA
>QAXF01002378.1:4574-14870 GCA_004335645.1 Dunaliella sp. WIN1
GTGTGTGTGTGTGTGTGTGTGTGTGTGTGTGTGTGTGTGTGTGCACCTCTGAGAGTCTATGAGTTTGCTAGCGTATAGATACACAACTTTGGAAGACAAATGACAACATGCGTGAGAGTCGATTGGACATTGAAGGCTGTGTGGTTGATGGGAGCATAAGGACATGGAAGACTGTCTATGGACCTAAATGAGCATACAACTCATTTGATGAGAGCTAACAGCCAAGGAGGGTGGAACTGAGTGAGTGTATGCATGCATACCAGCTAAATTCATTGAGCTCTGTGCCATTCATGGTGCTGACTGGTGATGCGCGTGTGGATGGCGTAACTCAAGGTCTCTCAGTAGCTGAACACGTGCGTGCTGTAATTGCTTGCTTGCATTTTCTGCCAGAGCATACAAAAACGGACAAGCTGTCAAGCATTTCACAATTGCGCATGAACCCATACGTTCGTAAGTTGATGCATGGAACCTGCTTACCTTAGTGTCCAACTCTTTGGGGAACTTCATGTTGGCCATTGCCTTCTTCTCCTTATTGATGTACCGCACATCTTGGTCAGCGCTGACACCCCTTTGCATTACAACACAAGTTTATGTGCCAAACGAGAAGTTAAGACAAGATGTTGCTTACTTGGCCTCTTTGCCTTGCATGTATTCAACCCGCGTATTTTGACGTGTGTGTGTGTGTGTGTGTGTGTGTGTGTGTGTGCATGCGTGCGCGCGTGTATGTGTATGAATGTGTACGTGCGTGTGTGTGTGTACTTTTGTGTGTGTGTGTGTGTGTGTGTGTGTGTGTGTGTGTGTGCGAGTGCGTGCGCACGCGTTTGTGTATGAGTGTGTTTGTGCGTGTGTTTAGGGGGGGTGCGCTTATGTTTGCACAAACGAGTACATGTGCTCTTGTGTGATGTGTAGGCAGGCTATGCATGTATGAGCGCTGTTAGGAATGCCTGGGTAACAACTTGATGCATGCAGGAAAGGCAGCTCCAGAATGGCATTGAAGCAGCAGCAACTGTCATAGGTTAAGAGCACTACGGAGCTTGAAAGCAAGAGGCACACACAACTTGAAATGCATGACCGCAGCATCTGACCAACACTGACCTGAAGCCTCCCACTCCACTCATTCTTGCAAAGCTAAGATTATCTAACTTGTGACTTGCAACAGCTGCGTCGAGTAGTTTAACCAACAGAATGCAGCAAACGCAATGCAAAGTAGGAGCCCAAAGTTATTTTAGAATTACCCAATTTGAGAAATGATGCTGCCACAGCTGAGTGGCAGCTTCTCAACAGCGTCCCTCTCTCATTGTAGGCCCACCCCTGCAATTGCCCCTCCCAGATGTCTGAACAGAAAGTGTGTGAGCCTGCGTAGTGATAGACACCACGCTTCCAGGTGGGTGGATGTGCTCACTCATGCACATCTGAGCTCAATCTTCAACAGATACACGTGCGTGCGCGCGCGAGACCCCCCCTCAAGCCCTTCTCCGCCATTCACACACCCTTACAGGCCCAGGTTAAGCATACTCAGCAGTAATAGCAACAGCAGTGACGCGCCCAGCAGCAACGGGGGCGATGGAGGAGGCAACAACAGCAATTTTGGCAATGGCGGCGGTGGGGGGGGCAGGGGGGATGACAACGGCAAGCCAGAGCCGTCTGGGCAAGGTGGAGGAAAGTCTGGCATCCTCAAGGGCTGGGAGGAACGAGTGGCATACGACCCCGAGCTGCCGGTCAAGGTGGCTATGGAGCAGGTCAGTGTGGGAAGCTGCCTACTTTCCTGTTGAAATTTAAACAGTTCTGCCTTTGCATCGCTGCACCATAAGTATGCTCCTCCTTGTCCACTTGTACTGGACGAAGCAGGTCAAAGTCTTCTGGCATGCAGTCTCTCACCAAGATGTAGTAGTGTAGCAATGCATAGTAGCTTCTTGCAATAACCAGCTTCTGGGTTGTGATTGCTAGCTTGCATCAGCCAGTCAGTGCATAATTTTAGTTGTTCCAAGGGCACATGCATCAGTGCGTCATCCTTCTACATTGGGGCTAGCTAACAAATGTAGAGCTTCAATGTTATGTTGCTACGCTGCTGCCATTTCCATGCAGCTGCTCTCCTTGTGTGACAGTGTAAAGTTCTGGCTGCTAAACTTGTACCCCGAGCGTGCTGTCCTTGTAATTGACTACTGTCACATATGCGCGTTTTTTTGCTCAATTGCCATGCAGTTAATTGGCGTGGGGGCGTCTGTAGTGGGGGATATGTCATCACGCCCCAACTGGGGTCTAAACGAGCTCGACTTCGTGTTTTCCACGTTAGTGGTAAGTGATGCGCACCAAGCTTGCAATGCCCTTGAGTATTCACCAATCTTAAGAGGGTTCATTGCGTTTGGTTATTGTGTGTAGTATGGCAAGTTGTATGAGAGAGTGTAGGTGAATTGATTATGCGGCATTGTCACTGGGAATCTTGGAATGCACGGTGTACAAACGCAGTCACCACAACACTGGCAACACACCAAAGGGGGCTGACGGAGCAGAGTTCCGGAAAAAATTCTTTGTTGACTCACAACACGTTGTTACCTAACTGAAATGAAGGCAAAAAAGCTTTGGGTTTGATCTAATGTCTTGGTGCTTGTTGGAAATCAACCTCGTTTTTGGCATAGATCACAGATGTGTAAATGCCAGTCTATAGGGGGCCAATGTTCGGGCGATTTTAGGAAGTTCTATTAAGGGAAGTGGCTTTTGTAACTGGCCAACTACTGGGTCTTTTCACTCCAATCCTGTTGCAATGTGCATCTACTAGGTAATTGGACCTAAAGTCACCAAAGGACACCCAGATTGGGCCAGTGGGTGATGCAATGTGGAGATCTGACCGTGATATCTAGTGTCCACCCCGCGGCAAGTTAGGCGTGTTGCCCCTGAGTTTCAATTTTCGAGCCTAGGTGCTTTAGGTAGCCTGCAATCACTTGAGTGCTCAAACAATACGCTGCAAATTTCTCTGGAATTATTTTCAAAAGGAGCAAATTACTCTAGAACCATTTCAAAGCATACCCATTTTGGGCCTCCGTCAGCCCCTCCTGGGAATACACTTTTAAAAGGTATGCCTCTGGGACTCTTAATCATCTGTGTTGACACCCTCTGACTAACAGAGATAAGTGCTTGGGCCTCAGACTACATGGTCAAAGCTTCCTCCAAAGAGCATGAACAACGGTGGCCTCATACAGCATGATGAAAGCAGTGACGTCAAACCTATTAATACGGGCAACGCCGGCCTCAAGCAATTTGATGAAGGCAATGGTGGCCTCAAGCAACGGCTCTGAGGAGCATGATGAAGGCAATGACATGAAACAATTTGTTATGGGCAATGTCGGCCTCAAGCAGTATGATGAAGGCAACAGTGGCCTCAAGCAGCATAGTTTAGACAACAAAGGGCACTTGCGCTGCTTCATGGCTTTTGCAGCGCAAGCTCACCCCAGCTGCGTATTCTCCTGGCCTTGCCTCCTCTGGCAGTGCCTTTTCTGGCAGTTACATACATGTACGTGCTGTTCCTCCTGCTTACTGTATTGCAGGTCGGTTCCATCCTGAACTTCAGTATCATGTACCTACGTAAGTGGGGTCACTTGCGCGTTTATTTTTGTCCCGCTTATTTTGTTGATGCCTTTGTGATAACATTCTTTTGGGGGTGTGCGCGCGCGCGCGCACGCACGCACGCACACACACACACACACACACACACACACACACACTCACACACGAGCGCGTGTTAGCGCGTGCTACTGGCTCTGATTGCGTCCTTTGCTATTTTGTCGTTTGCCTTGGGTTATTGTCTGCTTTTTCTTCCATACAAAGCTAGATGCCTTCTGAGCCTATCGTATTATAAGACTCGACAACAATAAGATAGTCAGTGCCCTAAGCGCCTTTATTTCTGCTTCCAGTTGGGCAGCTCTGCTGAGTTCATGCTAATTCATATTCCTTGCAACCGCTATCATTCCTTGCAACCCCTTCCTTGCAACCATTTCCATTTTTTGCAACCATTTCCACTCCTGGCAACCATTTCCACTCCTGGCAACCACCTCGGCAACTTCTGTAGGGAGTCGTCCCCTCCTCGTTGTTTCCTTGCACCAGAACAAAGGCTACAGCTGAGATACAGGGGTCAGCCTCCCTTCGTCATACTTTGCCACTAAGGTTTAAGGTTTAGATTTAAGGGTTAGGACTAGGGTAAGAGTCGCTACCAGGGGCTCAGCAGAGACTGTATGTGCATTTCACATCTTTACACATGAGGTGGCGTATATCTGTTGACCGGGTGTACGTCCTAATACTTGACACGCAGTGGCCCCCACAGCGAGCGCCTCAGCAGCTGGAGTTGCAGGCAGCAATTTCCTTGTGCGTGCCCTGAGTGACAAGACCCTGAAGAGCTGGGGGGCTCCAGGTAATAATAAGTATCATGTACATGTCATTTGGGGTTGGAGTCCAGGGCTAGTACTTATGCCTAAGCGACTGTAGGTGTATAACAGGCTCATGCACCTGAGCGACAAGGCCCTCAAGAGCTGGGGGGCTCCAGGTAATTGACAGTACATGGTAACTCATTAGTACAAGGTATCTTATTTGTACATGCCATTTGGGGTTGGAGTTCAGGGCTAGTAGCTATGCCTTAGTGATTGTAAAGTATGCCTGGCACGTGCAATTAAGGGTCACATAGGTGGTACCTGACCAAAGTTGTTCCTTCACCTCTCTTCCCCTACCCCAAAGTTGTACCCTTCCCCTCTCTACCCTTTCTACCCTTCCTCTTCCCCTAAGTGGCACCTTCTTAAAGTTGTACCCTACATCTCTCTTCCTACTAGCATCACAACAAGTGTGTGGTCATCCTGGTGAATGTGAAGCCTGCTTTCAGGTCACAAGGTTGTACCATACGCAGGCAGTTCTCAATTCCTTTGGCTTCCATGCCCTTGATTGTGTGTTTACACGTGGCGCGCATGACACACACACACACACACACACACACACACACACACACACACACACATGTGCGTGTACACTTGCACACACATGACCCTCGATACTCTCCTTCTATGTTGTGTGCAGGTGGTAACATGTTTGAGCCTGGGGCGTTTCCCCTCACCTCGCGTTTGCTGAACTTAGCATACAAGGTAAGCTGCGCCCGCAGATCTTTGGATACAAGGTTCGCTGCGTCTGCAAAACAGTTCATGCAAGGTAAGCTACGCTCGCAGAATTTTGCATACGAGGTACGCTGCGTCTGCAGAACTTGGCATACAAGGTTAACTGTGTCTGCAATATTTTGCAAATAAGGTGAGCTGTGTCTGCAAACTATGTATACAAGGTGAGGTGGTGCGTCGTATAACTGCACACATACATACAAGGTAACCTGCGTCTGCTGGATATTGCATACAAGGTAAGCTATGTCTCTTGCTTGCACCGTTAATCTTGCCAGGTTGACAGCCCGACTTTGCGTCTGCTGGGTTGTAGCATGCAGGACCTGCGTTGCAGATTCCTCAAACCAACAACTTGACACACGTAGCATAAAGGTGCACTTGCCACCAGGGTTGTGCAGTTTGTGATGTTCGACAGCAATTGAGTCATGCAGTTAAAGCGCAAGTTTGCTCACTCAATTAGCCATTAGGGTGACTTTGTGTGTTTGCATGAAAATTCGAGCAATGGTTGGGTGCTTGAGTTTTAGTCTTTTTACAAAGCTTATTAAGTTGTGAGCCTCAGACCCCAAGAGGCACGACCCTGCTTGCTACCAAGTACAGCCTGCAAGGCCAACCTCTGCTTGCTCCCAATTGTGCTTGTCCAGCCTTACTGGTGCTGTAAGAAGCTGGTAGCCTTTCTGGTACGGTAGCCTGACTGGTACTGTAAGAAAACGTCATCTCCCTGTGTGGTTCAGTGACAACTAGGACATGCGTGATAGCTGTGCTGGGAGTGAGCATGGTTGGTGTGCTGGTCCTGTTGGTGACAACTCTCAGTGACAACTGGGACATGCATGGAAGCTGCGCTGGGAGTGTGCATAGTAGCTGTGCTGGGAGTGTGCATGGTTGCTGTGCTGGGGATATGCATGTTGCCTGTGCTGGGAGTGTGCATGGTGCCTGTGCTGGGAGTGCATGGTTGCTGTGCTGGGAGTATGCATGGTGCCTGTGCTGGGAGTGTGCATGGTAGCTGTGTTTGTGATTTGTAACTGTGATTTGTAATTTTTCCTCAAATATGACCTCCCTACAATGACTTGCACTTGCAGAGGGGCATTCATGTCATGCATCTGCTTTGTTCCCCCCACTCATACACTCCCTGTAACAAATTGTGCATGCAGGGGTGTGTGTTTGCACATCTGCACAATGCTGTTGCACTTATGTTCATGCTGTTTATAGGGGTGTGTGCACATTTGCACAATGCTGCAACACTTAAGAAGTACAGTTGATGTATGTGCACCAAAAAACACGTGCACACCCAGGGGGGCGTCTTTGCAGCCATCGGCTTTTCCGCTGGCATCACCGGCACTGCCATCTCAAACTTCTTGCTCTTCATGCGCAAGCAGTTTGACCCCAACTTTAAGGCCCAGGTAAGTGACTCATTGCCTATCGTGATTTTTTCGTTTATCAACTTTGTTATCGTTGTGTTGATGTTGGTGTTGATGTTGTTCTTGTTGTTGTTGTACTCTGCTGCCACTTCAAAGCCACCTTGTGCATGCCCTCTTTGTGAGCCAGATCTAGCAAGCCTTGTACGTAGACCACCCCTGTAAGCCAGTACTAATAAATGATGTAAGCGGTAAGGCACGTTTTGAAGCCGCTGTGGGGGCCACTTTTGAGGTCACTTCAGTTCTGTAGGCCTGACTCTTGACAACAGCACATAGAAGGGCCAGCAACTGCCCTATATGATGACTGCTTAACAGCTTATGGTTCACACACTAGAGATGTTGTACACTGATGTAGGTAAGCACAGAAACATGTGACTGGGGCAGGGCAAGAGCCACGCTGACTGTAGCAAAGTGCAAGCAGTGCAAAGCCACGCAGTCTTAAAAAGCTGTGAAGGGCATGCAGGCTCCCAAAGTAGAAACTTCGCTCATTGCTACAACTACATCTCGCCACGGCGCCACTCAGAGTCCTGAAGCTCTGGTATGGTGTTAGCAAAAAGCTTCTCGCTCTGGCATAACGCCACTTGGAGATTCAAAGCTTCAATAACGTTACTCTGCTAGACCAAAGCTTCAATAGTTTGTAGCCCTGGCATGGCACCACTCCGGGTCCTGAAGCTCCGGTATGGCGTTAGCAAAAAACTTCTAGCCCTGGCATGGCGCCACTACTCAGAGTTCTGAAGCTTTTGGTGTAGCATTGTAGCGTTAATAAAAAGTTATAGCCCTGGCATGGCGCCACTCAGAGTCCTGAAGTTTTGGTATGGCGTAAGCAGAAAGCTTCTAGCCCTGGCATGGCGCCGCTTCTCAGAGTCCTGAAGCTGATGGTGCAGCATTGTAGCGTTTTTGGAAGCTGTAGCCTTGGCATGGCGCCACTCAGAGCTTTGAAGCTTTTTGGTATGGCGTAAGCAGAAAGCTTCTAGCCCTGGCATGGCGCCACTACTCAGAAATCTGACACTTATAGCATATTACATCATTGAGAAGTTTGTTGCCCTAGCATGGTGCCAACGCAAGTTTATGTTGCTTTGGCGTGACGCTTCTATCTGCTGTGGATCATATATATATATATATATATATATAATGTTGTCTTGTACCATGTGACATTCCATGCGGTTTGCCTACTTGCTTGCAAATTCCTAAGAGAGTGCTTGCAGTCGAGTTTTGAAACGCACCATACACAATTGTTTGTGTACTATTATGTTATCTCCTGCTTCTATCAACGCTGGTCTCTAAGAAGGGTAAGAAGTGTAAGGGGCTAAAGAGATCAATCCTCTTTCATGAGAAGGTTGTGGGTGTTAATTACCCGGCCTTGCAAAGTTCTGCTGATATAACACAAGCTCCTGCAACAGGAAGCAGCCAAGCACCCTTCCACGGCTTCCTTGTGGTGTGACGTAATTGTGCGGCCTTTGAAGCGTGTCATCAGTGGTGGCCTGTCATCCCTGTGCCCAACACTTTCACAGCCTTGTGCTCCAAAGTGCTCGTTGGGAGCTCCAAAGTGCTCCAAAGTGCTCGTTGGGTGCTCCAAAGTGCTCGTTGGGTGCTTTAAAGTGCTCTTGTGCTCCCAAGTGCACGTTGTGTGCCGCTAACAGCTCGCTTGACCCCCATGCACCAACACTCTGCAGAACGAGCAGCCCAATGTGATCGCCAACGCAGCGACCTGGGCGCTGCACATGGGCGTGTCTGCAAACCTGCGATACCAAATCCTGGGTGGTCTGGACTCGGTGAGGCATTGTGTTGGTCATCTGGCCGAAGCGCTTGGTTGAGTTTTGTGCAACATTGGGAAGCACTTCACTGTTGCGCTGCATGTTTATGATGGTCTGGACCCGGTGAGGCACTGTGTTATTGGCCTGGATGAAGCACTCGGTTTGGTTTTGTGCTACAGTGGGAAGCGCTGAATTGTTAGACTGCATGTTTGTGATGGTCTAGACGCTGCTGAATAAGCTGCATGTTCTCATGGTCTTGTCCTTATGTTCACATGCTTCTGCCACTTTGCAGGATGCTTGTCAAAGCTGTGCCCAGATTTTAAAAATCCATGTGCTCGTGGTCACGTCCTTGTGTTCATGTGCGTCCACCACATCACAGGTGCTGGTCAAGGTCATGCCCCTACCTCTGTTCAGGACCTACAACGTTTGTGTCCGCGCAGGCAACAATGTGGTACGTGCTGTGCGTACATAGTTTACGTCCGTACATGCATACTTACATGCAAATATACATATGCATGCCCATCCCTCTGTTCAGGACCTACTATGTTGGTGTCCGCGCAGGCAACAAGGTGGTACGTGCTGTGCACACGTATCTTTCTGAAATGTAGTACATGTGTAAGGCTAACTCAAGTGACATTAAAAGCAACAATGTTGTATGTGTGGTGCAGATCCAATATAAATGATATAAAAGGCAACACTGTGGTATGTGCTTTGCTTGTTTGGCGCTCTGCAAGGCAACAATTCATATGTAACTGACGCCCTGCAAGGCAACAGTGCATATGTAATTGGTGCTGCACAAGCTAGCTTGGATACATTGGGGCTGTCCAAGTGCTTTCAAAGGCACAAATATGCGACACAGGCTGTTCTCTTTTTTATATTTACCAGGGATTCTTGAACTTGTTGATTAGCTTACCTCCCCAAATTATTTTGTAGGTTCTCCCTTTCCATCATACCAGTGTGATCAACGTCTCTATGGGTATGCAAGCATCGTATGATAACTCGGGCACTTATCGCTCATGCCTGGCAGATCCCTCACTCAGCACAGTTTCAACAGTATCTTTTGTCTAAGGCTGGCTTGTCACTCTTGCATGTGTCCTGGTTACCAAAGAAGCTGAGTTCTAGAGGGCGTTACTCCTTTTACACGGCAACACTGCGTTCCAGGCTGGATCCTCTTTTTGGTAATCTTTGCCTGCATCCTGGGTAGATACGGATTTATGTACATTGAGCGCTGCCTGCCGTTCACATTTATTTGCGGAGTGCTTCTAGGTTGCAGGCATTTCCTCTGTGATCTCTGCCCGCATCCTGGGTAGACATGGAGTGATGTGCATTGAGCACTGCCGTGCCGTCCCTTTGTTCCATTCAGAATGTCAGTTGCGGAGTGGTTTGAGGTTGCAGGCATCTCCTCTGTGATCTCTGCCTGCATCCTAGCGGACACAGTGTGATTTCCAAGTAATGGTGACTGACTAATTCTTCGTCTTACTCAGTGTAACGATCGCGGCTTGCTCTCGGTTGGAGGCATCTCCTTCGTGACCCTTGCTCGCATCCTGGGCACACACCGACTTGCTCCCTGACGCTGCTGCTCATTGCCTTGCCGCTCATCTCCTGTGCTCCAATGTCAATTGCGGCTTGCTCTCAGGTTGGAGGCATCTCCTTCGTGACCCTTGCTCGCATCCTGGGCACACACCGACTTGCTCCCTGACGCTGCTGCTCATTGCCTTGCCGCTCATCTCCTGTGCTCCAATGTCAATTGCGGCTTGCTCTCAGGTTGGAGGCATCTCCTTCGTGACCCTTGCTCGCATCCTGGGCACACACCGACTTGCTCCCTGACGCTGCTGCTCATTGCCTTGCCGCTCATCTCCTGTGCTCCAATGTCAATTGCGGCTCGCTCTCAGGTTGGAGGTATCTCCTTCGTGACCCTTGCTTGCATCCTGGGCACACACCGACTTGCTCCCTGACGCTGCTGCTCATTGCCTTGCCGCTCATCTC
>QAXF01002392.1:6261-23466 GCA_004335645.1 Dunaliella sp. WIN1
CACACACACACACACACACACACACACACACACACACACATGCACACGCACACGCACACGCACGCGCACGCGCATACGCGCGCACACACACACACACACACACATGCACAGGCGTTATTTGTGCAGCAAATACGAGGGGCACTGCAGTTGACATGCCACATTTGCATACGCGCATTACAGCAGGTAAGTTTTTAGCTCTTACAGTTCTCACATTCTTGTGAAAGTACAGATTACGGATTCTGCCCAATGTCTGGAAGTTAATTTTGCAGGGAAGTCTGCCCGTGAAAATTGGTGTAAATGCTGCAGCCAGCTGGGTATGGTGACCCCATATGTCAAGCCCCGTTTGGCAAGCTGTTGCATTTAATGCTGATGACACTGGGAGTATGCAAACAGCGCACCCCTTCAGCCCTTAGTAACCCACTCTAGCAAGTCTCACAGGCTATGAGTTGGCACTTGTTCAGTGTCAGAGCAACTAATATAATTGCTGTGCTTGGGCGTGCAGTCATACAGGCAAAGCATAACCTTGCTTTTCAATCCACCTGCTTGTAGCAAGGTTGTAACTGCTTGAGCAGGGGTGCAATAGGAATGTTATTGCCATTGATTGCTCTTGGCTAGGAGTGCGCTAAGTTGCCATCTGCCTTTTAAGTTCTTTGCTACCTTTATCCTCTGTGGGGCTGCCAAATAATCATCATACAAGTGAAGGTCGCAGGCCAACATATATTGCTGTACCAAAATGGAGGCATTGAGCAGTAAGGTTGAGCCGGGCCTTAAACCAAGTAATGTATGTGTACTCCTTTTGTGCCAATGAATATGTTTTCTGTGCCACTGCTCGTCCCTGAACTGCCTGTTCTTGCCAGCACGAAGCACTGTGGACTTTCTGCTTACTAACTTGCCCTGCTGTTGTCAATGCAGACCTGGCAGGCGCAAGGCATGCTGCGCCTGATGTCTGATAAATTGACAGCTTTAAACAGCCTTATGAACCCTTTACTTGCGGATTCTGCACCCCTGAGGTCTTCCCTTCAGCATGCTTTGACAGCAGCCACTGAGCACCCAGCAGTGGACCCAAGCACACTTGCAGAACAGTTGGTGCAGATTGATGAGGTATGACTCCATGCTCTGTGGAAGTCAGCAACGTTCCTTCTAGCTCACAGCATGTTGCAGTTGCTGAAGTCTTCACCCAGATTCAATATGTCTGAATTCATCCTGCATATGTTGGCTTGTAAGGGAGCTCCTGCTAAAACATATGGCTTTCAGGATTGCTACGCAGCATTGCTATGCAGCTACTTATTTAGCAGCTGCAAGATACTATCAATGTGTTGATCTGCAGGCAGATCATCTCTCTTCATCTCGGGGCGCTCTGCTGAGTGTTTGGTTTTTTTGCAGTTTCTAGGCCGCACCCCCGCCACTGTTTTTGTTGGAGGTCTATCACTTCACGTTCCACAATCCAGTGTGTCTTGCACAACTGCAAGTATGCTCTACATTCAATGCGTGTGCTTGCCTCTTGGCATGGGTTTCTTGTTTCTGTAAATATTTTTAGAGTCGCAAGACTGTGCACCCTTTTGTTTTAGTCATCCAATGAATGTCTGGCACAGCCCACTGCGCTATATAGTTCCATCAACACACTTGGCTAATAGCGCCCTGCATGATGCCATAAAGACTTATACGGTATTGCTTTTCGCTTTGCTTGAACAAGCCTTCACCTTTGCAGCTCTCTACTCTCTTATGCAAGATTGTTGCAGCTAGATAGTCAGTAAAGTCCACGTGTTGGTGCCAGAGGTTGAAAGGGACGAGCATGTGTGCTGCAAGGATTTGTGAAGTGTTCAACACGTGCCAGAATGGCCCAAATTGTACCTTTTTATCAAGTTCTTGGTCTGAATGAATCTGGTCACGAATAATTCTTATTGTGCATGTAAGAGTGCACAAGTAGATTTTGTAAGCTGGTGTGGCTTATGTGAGCCTGTGTGCATCATGTCAGTTATTGTGTTAGTTTCTGGCTTGGCCTCAGTCTGGACCCTTGTTCCTCGTTGCTTTTGTCTCAGATTAAGCCTGTCTTCATAAACGAATCATGCTTACGGTCAACAGGGATCATGAAGGTTGAAAGTAGTAAATTGGGATTATAGCTTGTCGATATGAACCATGCTGGAAGCTGGAAGCTTATTACCGTGACCTTCAGAAGTGCCATTGCAACCTACATGACTCTTGTTGCCCTGTAACTCACATTTGGCTTTCTTTTGGCAATGCTTACTTGGATGCAGGCCTGTAACCTGATAAAAGAGGATGAACTGGCATGGCAAACTCTGCTGACGGAGTGCATCAGGGACGCGCAGCTACTTGACCTTGCAAGCATGCGCATGTTATTCCAGCACCGCCTCAGCCTTGCAGGTACTTGTTGCTCATGGAGCACTGCTGTGGTGAAGCACTGCTGTGATGCAGCAGGAAGATTGGTAGGCTTGTTGAGGATTTTCTGCTCAAGAGGAGCTGGGAGTAAGGGGAAGAAAGATGCAGGAGAAACATTTTAAATTTGCAGGCACTTGACTTGCTTGAAGCTTGTGCAATTAGGCAGTGTCCCCTTTGTAGGCATCAAAGCTCATGCAGAGACCAAGGCATAAAGGTTTGCAGAGGCCATGTATGATGGGGTACCTAGGGACAACCTTACTCTGTTCCTCTGCACTAATAGCTTCCTTTCCTTGACCATAACCTATGTCTGTGTGATCGTTGTGCACAGGGTTTGAAGCGCCCTCTTATTGTCCCTGGCCTGACCCGCTTGAGCATCCTTCTGAAAGCGACCCTGGGTTCCCTGGAAGTAGTGTACCTGGTGTCTATAGGCAGCAGCAGCAGTTGGTAGCTCGACTTGCAGGCAAGAGCTCTTAGATATGGACGCTGCATCACATGAACGATTAAAAGTTTTGGCTGCAAGCGCAGCACAGCGATGATTATCTTGCACGTGGTTCAATTACACAGCATGTATGTTAGTGCATGAACCACACACTTCACATGAATAGGAGTAGCAAATTGCATGCTCACGGCTGTAAATACTTGTTTGATGATTGTTCAGTGCATGTCAGTGTATGCTCAGACTGTGTTCAGTGTTTGTGAACATCTCCCTTTCTCTCGCTATGATGTACTGTTGGATGCTGTTCACGCGTAAGTCAGGCTTTGTGACCAGCTACGCATGATTCTTTATGATCTGAAATGCTTCTTGTATTCTCCTGCTTTTGAGCTATAAGCACCTGCTTGATACACACAGGCCCTGAGGGAGATGATGATATTGCCTTAAATCAAGGCTTTACTAACATTTTGTAGATAATGTTCTTATATGCTTTTTTGCCTCACCTGTGAGTTGTTGTTCTGCAGCGGCACTTTGCTGCTGGTAGCTGCATGTCAGACTGGAGGCTTTATAGTCTCGTTTTTACCTACAAATATAGAGCCTTCCCTAAAAAAAACTCTTTTTAAAATCTAAGAAATCTTATTATTTCTTTAGGTTTAAATCATAATTTTATTTTAAGCATAACTGAAAGTTCAAAAGATTTCTCTACTCCGTTACATTCACTTTCAAAAGAAGATATTGAGTCTTACTATAAGACTGCTAATTATTTAGCAGGATATCTTTGAAACGCATACAACAATTTGTTTCACAAATAAATAAAAATTCAACTTTAAATGGACATGTTGAATAGGAGGATAAAATCCTATTCCCTGAGGGAACAGCTTGTCAGTTGGAGGCAGCTCAATGCACAACCGCAGTCGTACACTACGCCCCGGGCACCCCTTGGTGGGCGCGCTTGGTCAGGTACTCTGGCCGTGGCAGTCCGCCATAGTCGGCCGCCAGCACCTCCCACAAGTTCCAGGCTGCATTGAGGTCCCGGTGCATCTGGTATGCAGCGTGTGATTTCTGCACATATGCGCGCCGTGCACTGAGGCCTGCAGGCCCGTCCTTGCCTTCCTCTCCTGCTCCCTCCCCCTCCATGCCTTCCTCACCACCAGCCTCCTCCACCTCCTCTCCATCACCATCCTCCTCTCCATCATCTTCTCCACCAAGACCTTCCTCCTCTTCCTCCTCCTTCCCACCCTCCACACCACCGGTCTCTTCAGCATCACCACCCTGCCCCGCTTCCCACCGCCTCTTACAGCTATCACACTCCCGCAGCCTTGTAGACTTCCGCACCCTGCCCGTCTTGTAGTCCCTCACTTCGGGCGGCTTGGTGTTGGCGCCACAGCGGCTGCACCAGAGGTGTCAGACAAGGTGAGGGGTTTTAATTTCTTTTCCAGCAAGGGAGGATCTAGATGTGTACTAGAAAGGCATACCTTTCATGCAAAGCATCCCATCAGGTGTCGTATTTGTGACCCTATATTTCTTTGTGATCGTTCAAGAGGAATGGCTAGCAAATAAAGGGTCAAAAAGCATTACATGCTGAGGATAAGGAAACCTAGAGGTGGGCAATTGTTACGCTCAACGCATGAAACGTACTACTGATCATGACATGTGCTGCGTGCGAGTACATTGAGCAAAGACAACACATGACTCATTCAACAACGCTTCTTGTTCAAGATTAGGCATGTTTAAAAAATAACACAACTTGCCTGTTCATACTCAGTATGTTGAGGCAACTTCCATTCATACAGATACTTAAAAGTTACCTTTGGGGAGGTTGCTCATGCGCCTTGCAAGCACAAACTATAGCTTGTGCAAGTCAGAGTAGATGGTCTCACAGGTACTTGATATTTGCAAGTCTTAATCTGCTATCAAAACGTATAACCTAGAGGCGTACTTCCTGTGAGCCTCGAACCTGAATGTCTTTTACTAACTTAACCACTAGAGTATTGCGAGTGTCCTGCATCTTGCAGCTGAATGACGCTGCTATTTAGGCTGAATGTGACCAGCAGAAGCACTGAGGAGGCAAGGGCACTCTCTCACATCAGACCCAATGGTAGTCATAGCCTCTATAATCTTGCTAGTCTTAGCAGCTGTGTAAATCTCATGCCTGGTTAACAATTAATCCTTGCCTTTCTTTCTCTTTTTTAGACTAGCTAAGCTGCCTATGTAGGTAGGTACAGCTAGGTTACCTGAACATTTCCTTCAGCCTGGTTTTGCATGTCAAATCTTGAAACAACTTAAAGCTGTGACCAACCTTTGTTGAACTTGACGATGCTTTTGTCTAGATTGACAATAGCTTGTTAGTGAATTTAGGCAAAATGATTGAGGGCAAAATTCCAGCATGTTTTCCTTTTCGGACAGCAGTCACTGAGCGTCCTGCAAGTGGATGGAGGTGTGCACATGAAAGAGCAATACTTTGATCTGCCATTCCAGCTGAAGGGTGAACAGCAGTTCAACGTACTTCATGAAATCATCAAAGAAAACAACTTCTTTGCAAAACCAATATAACCTAAAGTAGTACTTGAAATTTTGGCACTAAGGTATTTTCTTACGGATTGCCTAAGATGCTGTGGCTGACCTGATAGCCTTGCTCTCATTATTTTGTTTTCTAAGTCTTCATTTTGCAGGCGTCTTCTGCTTCAGCTAAGCTGCCCTTGCAGGCAGGTGCAGCTACGTAACCTGTTTGAGGACCATACTTGAGGAAGCTAAATGAGGCTTTAGTGCTCTGCACACACATAAGTCCGCTGTGAAGTGTGCATATCATGAATCAAGCACAGTTTGTGAAGTGTGCTGTAAGGTTTGCCTATAAATGAAAGGTGTACATAGGTGGAGGATGGACAACTTGTCAAGGTTTAACGACTGTGGCGATGAGTTCTCAGAAGCTGTACCACTGCGCACTGTTAGCAGTTGCATGTATGATATTTGACAATTCTGCTCGGCGTGGCAGGCATTTGTGTTGTTGATGCGCATCTGACCTGAGTTGTCCAAGGCACTGAGTCATATTGCACTAAGCGAAATATGGTTATTGAAGTTAAAGAGACAGTATCATGCTTGCACACATTGCTGTACGAGACACGTGCACTCTACCTTTTTGGAGTGCTATTATTGTTGTTGCTGATGCAAACCTTTGCTATAGTTCTTTGAGCATGTGACACACATGTGACAATTAAGAGGATGGATATGACTTACTTAGGACCTCTTGTCATTGTGTGATGCTGGTTAAACTCGCATGAACCAGACACTTCAGAGATTGAAACAACGTCTCCACACATTCTTTTCTGTGGATACTATCTGGATGCTATTCAAGTTGACTCGGTGTACGTAAAAACTGGCAGTGAGTTGTATTTGTGTCGCTGGATGAGTGGAAAATTGATCAGACTTTGTTATGTTGCTGGATCATCTTAGACTGTCCAGTGAAGATAATGTGCAACTACGCTCTCAGTTCCAGCATCTCTTCAGTTTTGTCCAGGAAAGCAGCTGAACCCGTCAGAAGGATTTCAATAAGTAGGAAAAAACCAGCCTGATGCTTTTGGATTTATGTTTCTGAATGCCTGAGATGCTGTGGCTGACTTGATAGTTTCCTTACCTTTTGCTTGGCTTTTGGTCTATAGTTGCTGCAACTGCAGCAGGCGTCTTCTGCTTTGGCTAAGCTGCCTTGCAGGCAGGTACAGCTGTGTAGCCCTTAACCTTATGTTGCTGGATCGGTGCTGAACTTAATGAGGTCAGTCAATGTCATGATGAGCTGAATGAGACAGCCTCTTTGTACTTGTTTTATTTATGCAAAATCTGATGGCCTAAGAGAATGTTACATCTCTGACCCCCGTCGAAGGCAAGTCTCTCTCAGCCTACTGCACGTCCCAGAGTTCTTGCGAAACAAAACTTGAGCTCATCTGAGAGGGAGGTAGTTACCTTGTTCAGCGACTTGCTCAACAAAAACTTGTTCTTGCACCCCAGATCTTTACGTGGGCCGCTTACAATGCAAATGCCAAATGCTTTAGCTAAGCTGCCCATGAAAGCAGGTACAGTTGTGTAGTCATGACCTGCACCTTTGTGTAGCCAGCGTAACATGCCTATCTATCTTGTGTTCTGTTTAAGATGAGGAGCGTATCATCTTAGACTGTCCCAGTGAAGATCTGGTGCAACTGCGCACCCAGTTTCGACATCTCTTCAGTTCTGTCAAAGAAGACAGCTCAACTTGCCTGAAGGACTTCATAAACCAATTTGATGCTTTGGGAGTTGCTTCGTTTGTTTCTGAATGCCTGAGATGCTGTGGCTGGCCTGATAGTTTCCTTGCCTTTTTTTTGGCCTTTGGTTGCAGGCGTCTTCTGCTTCAGCTAAGCTGCCCTTGCAGGCAGGCACAGCTATGTAACCTTAAACCTATCTATCTTGTGTAACAACATCAAATCAAATCTGCAGATACCTTACCACAACAGTGTTCTCTTTCACTGCTCTCACCCCCAGGTGTTATTCCTCCGTGACAAGTATGCAACCTTGTTTCCTCAGACAGGGGCTACAGATGTGTCTGCCTTTTTACACCTGAACAACAACAAACCTTTTTTTTCATTTTTAATTTACTGGTTTTATATGAGCAGGCTAGCAGTCGCGCATGTTGACTGATGCCTTATCTCTGTAAACCCCTGTAACCTTACCAAAACAAGCTGACAGGCGAAGGACACGAGGTGATGCTGCATACAACCCTCCAGATCCTCATTAAACGTACATCCGGCAGTGTAACTTTCTGGTGGGGGGCAGCGTGGTACTAGCATCTGCGCATGCCTCTTTCCTGAATCATGCTGGCTGTGACATCACTACCAGCGGAGTCTTTTTCTTTTCTTTTCACAAGGGGTATGTTGCAGATTTTGTTGGCTGTACCACAGCATCATTTGCCAGGGCAGTACACATTTGACTGTTCCCGCAGCTGCATGCATCCTTCTGCAGACATGAAACGCGAAATTATTACGCATGACGTGAAACACCTCAAAAAAGCACAGTGTATTGAAGCATCAAGCACTACACAACCCACAGCGAGTCCATTACTTTGGTTCCTGGTAGGTTGGCTTAAAGAACAGATGCCGCTTACTGAAGGGCCGTTGCAGCCCTTTCTGAAGTTAAGCACGCATCCACAACGGAGGCAGGCAATGCATGCCATGTTAATCTTACAAGGCTACCTATTCATGCACCAAGTGCATGCACTGTTATATGGCCCTCGCATAAGCACAAGGACCAACAAGGACCTGCAGGCATCTGCCTCCAAATGACCATGCAGCTGCACTAGCACGTATGTGTGCCTCCATGACATGTAGCTGCACTAGCGAACATGTGGAGAAGGGCTACACGAAGAATACAATCAGGGAACACCCCCTCTCTGTCTCTCTCTCTCTCTCTCGCTCTCTATTGCTCGCTCTCTATCACTCACACTCATACCTCTAACTTGAGGCGCGCTCGCCCTTAGGAAGCTAGGCCCTTGCAGGGCCTTGACCATGCAGCGCTCAGCAGTAACTGCAAGCGCGTCTCCATCATTGCCGCCTGTTCACCATTAAAAGCTGAAGCTTTTCATGGCCTTGACCATGCATCAGCCAGCAGCCAGCAGGAACTGTTTGCAGCAACTCCATCAAGAATGCCCTGCCATCAAGGATACGCCTGTCTGCTGCCCCTCAGCGCGCACGCACAAGAAGCGAGGCTGGCCACTAACCCGCGCTCGTAGATGCGCTTGCTTATGAGATGCCAGCAGGGGTGTTATCGATGACACTGCGCATCTTCTTGTCACCAGCCAGCACAGCGATGGCTCCATCTGGGTCTACATCCATGATGACGACATCACCCTCCTGCAAAAGGTGACCACAGGTACCAGCGTCTGGTTTATTGCGAGACTTCCCCACAGATAATTGGTCAGTGTTACATCCAAGTCAAGGTGCGCAACGTGACTCTATGAGGTGCATCGTCAAAGCTGTTATGGGACCTAATGTTCAGGCAGCTCTGCTGATGACACGTCGGTGCACTGCTCAGGGCAGAGTACTCAAAACCATGAGAGCTCTTTGTAAGTCATGATCCATGGGGCTAGCTATGAATGTTTGATAACAGCATGCACCATGTCACTGCTTAGACTGCAAGCAAGAGCTCCACTTCAATAGGCAATAACATGTGTGGGAAAGATGCTTGGGGAAAGGAGCACACTGACGATGATTTTTGAATGCTCTATATTTGCACACCCAAAGCAGACACATTTCGCCTTTGCATATCAGCGCACTGCACTGACCTTGATCTCTCCAGTCAAGATGCGCTCAGCAAGGCAGTCCTCAATCAAGCGCATGATGGCGCGGCGCAAGGGGCGGGCACCGTATGCTGGGTTGAAGCCCTCCGTCACCAGCCTACGACGTAGTCACGAGTGGCAAGGGTAATTCGTGTCATCATAAGTTGGTAAGTGCATACTCTTCAGCTTGAAGCACAAGCGGCGACCAATCTCAGTTATTATAAATGATAAGTACTAGCCATAGTACACTCTCTCGGTCAGCAGCTGAGGTGTACACAAGGAGGGGCGCCACAAGCTGGCAGCCTTAGAAAGCCTTTAGGCTGCACAGGCTACACCTCGTTATGCACGTCATGCAGCACCACCTACCAACTTCATGCAGCACCACTTACCAGCGGGGCAGGGCAACACAAGCAGGCTTACGCCCCAGTCTCAAGTTTGTCTCAGCTGAGAACAGGCACGACAGATCTTGGGGCACAGCCATGAAATGAATGCCACCCTCAGAAGCAAGTATTGTGCAGGCTGTACACCTTGCACATGCATGCACTGGTGCAGACAGGGAGCCAGCTAGCAAGACTTGTTTTTCAGGCACAACAGCGGGGAACCAAACAGTGTAATCGTATTTTTGTAAAGCGGGATTGAATGAGGCACACCTGTCCTTGAACTTCTCGGTGACCTCGATCTTGATGCCCTTCTCATCCGCCCGGCTGAACACGTCCTTCAAGAAGATGTCAGCAATCTGCTTCACCTCCTTCTTGGTCAGCTGCAGTGTGTGTGTGTGTGTGTGTGTGTGTGTGTGTGTGTGTGCGCGCGCGCGCGCGCGTGCGTGTGTGCGTGCGTGTGCGCGCATGTGTGGGAGCACCTGATATTGCGCACATGCGAGCATGTTGTCTCTGAGGAAAGCAAGCGTTTTCTCATATCAAATGAACCCCAAAGGGCGTGTGTAATCATATACTTTCCGTCGTGTTAAGAAATAACAGTCCTGTTACACCATCAGCAGCTGAGCGACAAACCCTGTGAGCACGATACTTAATAGGCAACACCTATTGGTGGTTTCGAGGCAGAGTATGCGTATTACGCAGCTTTAAACGATAACTCGCATACGTACCTGTCGGAACACAATGGTCTCGTCCAAACGGTTCAGGAACTCTGGTCGGAAGTAGCTCTTCAGCTCCTCACCCACTAATGACTTGATGCGATTGTAAGTCATGTCCTGCACAAGAAACAGTGTAGCAAGCATGAGCGTCATGCTTCATGCTTCTCGTACACAATGCTGCGAGTGCATGCCCTAGGTAACCTCCGCTACAGTCATTTACAGCAGCGACTACATGCATTGGTCAGCCTTCCTTTTGCAGCCATGAATAACAAGGGACGGGACTGTGCAGTTTCAAGCTGAAGAGCACAATCAAGGAGGGGTGTTTAAGTTTCGGCAGCTTGTGCCTGTCTTGCACATGCATCTCTGCTTCCAGTTCAAGTCTAGCTAGGAAATACAGCAGGTTGGCATTGCCTGCCTCAGCTTGCTCCTCAAGCACACTCACGTTCTCTTGGTCCTCATCGTCTGGGCGCAGGAAGAAGCCGAAGTTGCGTCCACCCTTCTCAATCACACTGGCGCCCACGTTGGAGGTCATGATGAGCAGCGTGTTCTTGAAGTCCACAGTGCGACCCTTGCTGTCTGTGAGGCGTCCATCCTCAAGAATCTGTGTGTGTGTGTGTGTGTGTGTGTGTGTGTGTGTGTGTACATGCACACACGCCATGATACTTATCCTGCCAACTACACTAGTAATTACAAGACTACCGCATTCATCAACATATACACTACCTCACACAACAACGAAGTGTGCTTGTGTTGTCCCTATTCCCTGTCCAAATAGTAAACTCACGGAACATGAATGCACGTCAAGCACCAAGGTTAAACAGGAACAAACCTGAAGCATCATGTTGAATACATCTGGGTGGGCCTTCTCAATCTCATCGAACAGCACTACAGTGTATGGCCTTCGGCGCACAGCCTCAGTCAGCTGGCCACCCTCAGAGTAGCCCACGTAACCTGCAAACGTTCGTGTGATATGCGTGTGTGTGTGTGTGTGTGTGTGTGTGTGTGTGTGCGCGCGCGCGCGCGCGCGTGTTGGCGTGTGTTAATAGCACCACCTCTTAGGTTTGTGTCTGATTAAGCAAACAGCATGTACAAGAGCTGCAAATGCAGCCACTGTCTCACCTGGGGGAGAGCCAATCAGCTTGGACACAGTGTGGCGCTCCATGAACTCAGACATATCCAAGCGCACCTGAGCAAGGAAAGGAGGGGGGAAGCAGCAGGTGCTTGAGCACACAAGTTGCTATGGCGCGCAAATTAGAACACATCCAATGGCCAGGTAGAGGCGTGAAAGATATGGCCATGAGCTGCCCCTCTGCAGGTAAGAAACTATAGCAAGCAGGCATAAGTTTTTTCTGCAAGGTTGAAGTAGCATGGACCAGAGGCATAAAAGTAAACACACCAACGTCCAAGCAAATTTGCAGCTACTGGACAGAAACATTGTTTGGGATTTGTGTGCAACTTAAACAGCATTCAGCACCATTTAAGACACCCAGCTCATCGCTCCTCCAACTATCCTGATAAGACAACATGCGGCATGGCCCACTTCAATGCCAGAGCAGGTGGGCATGAGTCAGGCGGCCCTTCCCAAGCTTCACCAGCACCATTGATTGAGCACCACCAACCTCCTCGAGCACTCGTCATGCGCCATCAACGGAGGACCATCAACGCAGTCAAGCACTCTTTCAAATTTTAAGAATGTTACTGCAGCGCAAGCAAGCGCGCTATTCACCATGGCCTCCTCACTTCCGAAGTAGCACAGCTGACCAGCGTCTCGGCCAGCTCACTCTTGTGGGACTGGCTGATGAATGACGCAATGAGTTCACCTTAACTTGAGCACCAGCAACTTGAACAAGCGCTCACCATGGCCTCCTCGCTGCCAAAGTAGTAGCTGGCCAGCGTCTTGGCCAGCTCACTCTTGCCCACACCCGTGGGACCAGCGAAGATGAATGAAGCAATGGGGCGGTTGGGGTTCTTCAGGCCCACACGGGCACGACGGATGGCGCGCGCAATTGCGCTGACCGCCTCCTCCTGGCCAATCACACGGCTGTGCAGCACCTCCTCCATCTTGATGAGGCGCTCCGTCTCATCAGAGGACACCTGCGTGTGCGCATGTGTGTGTGTGCGTGTGTGTGTGCATGTGCGTGCGTGCATGTGCACGTGCACGCATGCCTGTGTGTGTGTGTGCGCACACGCACATGTGTGCTTGTGTGTGCACACATGCTAGCAAGAGGTACAAGACATGGAGCATGGGTCAATGCAGGACCAGCACGCAAAACCTTTACACAGCCCTACCAAGCCACACACCTTCTCGATGGGGATGCCGGTCCATTGGGCAGTGATGTTGGCAATGTCGGCCTCGGTGACGGTGGGGCCACCGCCCTCTACACTCTCAGCCTCGGCCTGCGGTGGAG
Organism: Dunaliella sp. WIN1; assembly: GCA_004335645.1. Lineage (NCBI taxonomy): Eukaryota > Viridiplantae > Chlorophyta > Chlorophyceae > Chlamydomonadales > Dunaliellaceae > Dunaliella > Dunaliella sp. WIN1. The sequence continues at coordinate 18,888 of QAXF01002392.1, forward strand.
AGGAAGCAATGATGAGGTTTTTTATGAGCTGCTGACTCTCATGCAGACACTTCCTGGGGTGCACGAGCTCAGTAGTGCAGTAGCAACTAGGCGTATGAACACACTCGCACGCTCTTGTGCATGCACCCACCCGCTTGCATGGACACATGCGCGCACGGGCACAGGCACGCGTACATACACGCACGCACGGAAACACGCACCAAGCACCCACGAACGCACATGCATGCACGCACGTACCTTGCTCTGCTCCTTGGCGCCTGCAATGATGGCCTGGATTTTGGCCTTCAGCTCCATTTCCCGGTCACGCAGGGTGCCGGCCTTTTCAAAGTCCTGGCCCCTCACCGAGGCGTCCTTGTCCTTGGTAACCTGCACGATGCCACCGTGCATGGTGTGCGCTGCATCTCAAGCAGCCTCATGCCAGAACCGATCCTGGCTTGTGCATCGCATGGAATACCAGCTAATTAATGCGGTGTACGACATGCTACGAGCAGGGTACCTGAAAACACTTCCCAATTGGTTCAAGCGCCGAGGACGTGACACAGGGCCATGGAGTAGAAGGTTGCAGCACACTCCCTGAATTGAGACCTCAAGTGTAAGAGCACAGTGCTCCCCTGCGACCACCCTCTCACCCGCTTCAGCTCCTTGTTCAAGCCGTGCGCATATAAGCTCCCTGGAATTAACACCCTTACATGACAGAGCACCTTGTTCTCTTGCGTTCCTCACCTGCTTCAGCTCCTTGTCCAGGTCGCGCGCCTCCTCCGGCAGCTGGATGTGGCGCAGGCGCACGCGTGAGCCTGCCTCATCAATCAGATCGATGGCCTTATCAGGCAGGAAACTGCGTGCAAGGTGCATTGGCACAGATGTCAGTGCTGCATGTGCGCGCATCATGTTTGTGCAGGGAGCTGCATGCGCTACGCATTGCCAGGACTGGGAGCCACATACAGCATGTTCTCTCATCACGAGCTAAGGACCAAGCAGATGCGGCGATCCAACAGAAGGCCTCCTTGACACACTAGTTGTTGAGGGCTTGCAACTGGCACCCCCTCTGATAGCCTGCCCTATGGATCTGACATTAAATGGAGGGTACTTAGAAGCACGGCTGCGCTGCAGGACCCTTAATGTGACACCAGGAGGCATTTGCCCTTAATCTTGCCTGGAAACTATGTGTCTCTCCTGCCAGTCTGACGAGTACAACGCAACTTGTTATGCGGGCAACACACACACACACACACACACACACACACACACACACACAGCTGGAGGCTGTAGTTCTAGCTGCATGGACGCATGGCAGCAGCACACCTTCTTGCAGCCTAGATATGCCACTGCCCCCACCCCCCCGATCAACCCAGGCACATGCACACACGCACCGGTCACTGATGTATTGGCTGCTGTACTTGGCCGCTGCCATCAGGGCCTCATCAGTGTAGCGCAGCTTGTGGTGCACCTGAAGTGCAAGCGCACGTGTACAGAGATGAGCACAGGAAAAGCTTTGGGTGAGCAGGTGATGAAACTCTTGATGTGTTGAAAAACGAGGACCCTATTGATGTTTGCATGCGTATGGTTGAGAAACGAGGACCCTATCGATGTTTACATGTGTATGGTTGGGTACATGAGAGACTGTGGGAAGTGGATGAGGAAATCTTGTTGTGTTCACCCCAGAACGCTACCAGTGTAGCACGCCGCATCTTGCACCTGAGGTTGTGGGCACTTCAAAGGCACTGCAGCATCTGCGGAATAGCAGGAACATGACCGGCAGGGTTGGTAACGACTCTGCTCAGCCGCCTTGTTTCGTTCCCAGTCCTTGCCCTGACCACACACTTCATTTGTAAACGGCCCTTCCTCAGCCTTCAACACCACCTGGCTTCAAACCCAGCAGCTACTCAGCACCGCCTGCTGCATGCTTGCCCCCAACCAGCAGCTAATCTACTCTGCCTGACACATGCTTGCCCCCAACCACACCCTCAGCGCACCTCGTAACGCTCACGCAGACCCTGCAAGATCTCAAAGGTCTCCTCGATGGTGGGCTCAGGCACCACCACAGGCTGGAAACGGCTGCGGGCAAGACGGGTCAAGAATGTGTGTGTGTGTGGGAAGGGAGACCAGAACGGACCGTGACCCCAAGCAGATTAAACAACACGTGTGAGAAGCGTGTGGGACAAGGCTGGCATGCACATCATGGAGCAGCAACATGGTACGATTGTCAGGCCTGCAAGCAGCAGGCGGAAGTTGTAGCGTGCAAACTCATTATGGTGGGGGGTGCACGGTGCATAGTAACAATAGTAGGGCAAGGGTGAGGCATGCACAGTGGGCAGAGCAGCCTTGTTTAAGTACACATTTTGGCAGCTCAATTTGGGTAGGACACCAATGAGCCATCACACAGACAGGCAAAAAGCAGCTGTCATGCAACCTTGGGCAGTTTGCTGGCACAGGGCACGAGCAACAACCATCCTGCACCTATTGCAAAACGTGTGGACTGCCAACCAGGCACCGCTCCTCACGCTGACTTAGCCTCAGTACAGCACCTGCACACCTGCCGCACAGATGCACCTACCGTTCAAGCGCGGGGTCCTTCTCAATGTGCTTTCGGTACTCATCCAGGGTGGTGGCACCAATGCACTGCAGCTCTCCACGAGCCAGGGCGGGCTTCAGGATATTGGCGGCGTCAATGGCGCCCTCCGCAGCACCCGCGCCAATCAGGGTGTGCACCTCATCAATCATCTGCAGGCACGCGCAGCACACTCAACGCATGGGCAAGGGCAGCAGCGCGAGGACTGCATGGTGATCAGAGGTGCTGCATGAATGCGGCTCGCTGCATACAGCTAGGTCGTGCAACTCCCAAAACTCAATAGCATGTGTGCATATAAGCATCCAACTTGCTGACTTGATCAGCGTTTAAGAGATTAAGAAAGGCTGTTACAGGGAGGTACAGGATGACTAGCAGCCTCTACGGCACCGGCACTTCTACTTATGTAGCAGTGTGCCAAGGCTTCCAATGTGGGTAAGAAGACAACTTAGTTGAAAAATACCTTCCATCATGAGTTTAAACCCCTTTTGTGAATGACTCCGAAATTTGTAGGCGCGGTTACATCTTCACGCACAAGGATCAGAAGAGGATATGTTGCAACCCCGTGTTGCTATTTCCTCCTGGCAAACAGGCCATGCAACGGATATGCAGCACCTACGATTCCGCATGAATACAAAACCTCTCACCAGGATGATGTCATCGCTCTGCTTGATCTCGTCCATCAGCTTCTTCAGGCGCTCCTCGAATTCACCCCTATATTTGGTACCGGCCACCAGCAGACCCATGTCCAAGGTCACCACCTGCATGGTGTGTGTGTGTGTGTGTGTGTGTGTGTGTGTGTGTGTGCGCGCGCGCGCGCGCGCACGCACATGAGTACATGTGCATTCACTTCATTGCAAATGCATGTGTCACAGCACAGCACAGCCCTCCACAAGAACAAGGACTGCTCAAACGCCACCCAGGGCACATTGGCTGCCAGTTGCTCCTGCTAACGACCTTCTCTCATCCAGCGCATATCACCCAGGTAGAGCACCCCCTCCCCCAAACACACGCAACCTGCGTACCTGCTTGCCCTCAATGGTCTCAGGCACATCACCGTTGGTAATCTTCTGGGCCAGGCCCTCCGCCACAGCGGTCTTGCCCACACCAGGCTCGCCAATGAGGCAGGGGTTGTTCTTGGTGCGGCGGCCCAGAATCTGGATCACACGCTCAATCTGCTTCTTGCGGCCGACCACAGGGTCCAGCTTGCCCTGTGTGCATGTGAAAATGTGTGTGTGTGTGTGTGTGTGTGTGTGTGTGTGCGCGTGCGCGCGCGCATGCAAGCGTTGAAAAAGAGGAAAGAAGGCAGCATCTAACTGCGCTGATCCAAGGGAAAAGTACATTCAAGATGTGCACTACGGACATAAGGCGCAACAGAATGCTGCTAACTCGCTATTCCCAAGCCCACTTGCTTGTCGCGCTGGTGCTGTCACCTCGGCTGCTTTAGCTGTCACTTATGCTGCACGCACACCTGTGCGCAGGTCATACCATGCATGCTGGCACCTGAAGTGACTCTGTACTGTTCGATGCACCCTAAGCCCACTCACCTCAGCAGCTTGCTGGGTTAGGTTGGTGCCGTACTCCTGCAGGGTAGGCATCTTGTTGGAGCCTGCAGTGGCAGAGCCTACGCCAGCACCCACCGCCTCCTGGCTCTCGCCCACCATACGGATGACCTGAGGACAACATGACAAGGTCGTTGCAGTCAGTAATTAAGCATGGTTTAAATGGTCGCGCGGGAAGGATGGCGCAGTCAGCATGGTATGAAGGAAGAAGCATGGCTTCAAGGTCTGTGCTTGCAAAGGGGCTAGTTCCGTGCTGAACGTACATGCAAGTGACGTGAGAAGCAAGGATGAGTCTGGTCAGGGCTGCTCTTCCTGCTGCCGCCTCCAAGATGCTACATGTTTAATAGACAGGAGCACCATTAACTCAGGAATCAGCAAGTGCGCGCGTGCGCGCACGCACACGCACACGCACACACACACACACACACACACACACACACACACACACACA
>QAXF01002408.1:14639-24684 GCA_004335645.1 Dunaliella sp. WIN1
ACACACACACACACACACACGCACGCACACACACGCGCACACACACACACACACACACACACATTGATCTATGACAGCTGAACCTATGCCTCTGCGTGATTTGCCTTCGATCGCCTCCCTGTAGTGTGATGCCTTGCAACAGCTATGGTGCACCATAGCTTGCGGTTATGCCGTCCCTATGAACAGTTCCCCCTTGCTAGGCAATCTGACTTGGGTAGCATCATGTGAACATCCTTCTACACCCCGTGCACCAGTCCTGGGTCTGAACAGTGTGTTGGACAACTAACGGTTCCTTTCAGGAGGGTGTTAATGAAGCAAAGTACATAGAAATATGGGAAGAGATGAAGAAGGACGGCAGCGCAAGGCATCACCTCCAAATTGAAGACCACTTTACTGATCTGCGCCACTGCTCTTCTGAAGCATTGGTGATGTTGTCCCTCACCTGCGCTGGAAAATGAGGCTTGGGTATGACGATCTGGCACCACTCATTTGATGACAGCAAACGACTAGCTCAGGCCACTGACTGGTGCCTATGAAGTTACAACTGGATGCATCTTTGTTCCCTCAAACGCTAGCATGCTCTAAACGCCAATGGATGCAGCAAGCACTAAGCTTGAGCCAGACCCATGGTCCAACCCTGGTGAAATCCCTTGACCAACACCCATGCATCTACTTAGCCTGCCCAACTTGCAGGTCCATGTCCTTGGTAACACCATCAACTCTCAACACTCTATGCTGTCCACTCGCCAACATGCGCAGGAACGCGCGCGTGCCAAGGTCCCTCCTGAAGTACGTCGACGCCAAGTGGCACATGATTTGGCACATGCAAAGCAGTTTGCAGCTAATGCCAAAGCATCCAGTGAGTGCTTTGGTCCAGCTGCCTACGGTAGTCAGCAAGCATCCCATGACCACTGATACCTGACCTGAAGTGTATGGCACTGTCTAGGTGCAAGCTGCTTATGCATGAAGGCTGTCCTCCGTAACACGTGTGCTTAGATGTGTATTTGTGCACGAAACCCATGCTCAAATTGACTTATGCCCTCATATACGCCTCTTTTGTACATGGCGCAGCATCACCAAGCTTGTATGAGTGTGTTGGGGTTGTAACAAACATCGCATATGTCTGTTCTTAAAGGATCAGAATGAGGTTGTGCGCAATTAAGTGCTCAAAAATTCTTAAGCAAGAATGGAGACAGCAGAGGCTGGCATCCATCACTGTGACCTGTGCCGAGACGTTGTGGCTAAAGCTTTCTGCAATTGCCCCATCCCGGTAAGTAAAAGTCACAAGAAGGGGGGAAAGGTCAGATTGCCTGGCCTCACATACCCCTCAACAACAGGTACACAACACAGTGGGTCCAGGGCAGTTGCTTAAGTGCCAACATGCTTCATATGGGCAATATTATATCTGCAGGAGACAAGAACAAACAGAAGGAAGCAGGCAACATCATCCGTGACCTGCGGGCAGAGATGGGTCGCCTGAACTTGAGTGAAGCAGCAGCAACCGCGCTTGTGGAAGAGGACAGGGCGATTGGGGCAGGGGGCTCGCAGGGCCGGCAGCAGCAGGGCAAGCCAGCAGCACAGCCCCTGCAGTTACAACAGCAGCAGCAGCCACCACAGCAGCAGCACAAGCTGCCTGAGCCAGCGGAGCCGGATGAAATGGTCTTGGATCCTTTTGCTGAAGATGGGCCTGGGGCTGCAGCTGCTGGCCCTGTATCCCCTGCGCCTGCAGCGAGCTGCGGTCCTTGTAATCAGGCTCAGGCAAGGAGCGCACCTGATGCCGACAGCTTGCAGGCAGCAGCTGAGGACTGGGAGGTGGCCTTTGACCTTTTTGCCGATGAAGCTGGAGGATCCACGCAAGATGGGGGTCAAGGAGAGGCATCTGCTTCTGACGTTGTCAAGGGACCAGCAGCCGCAGGTGCTGCAGAGGGTCTAGCAAGCACCGCATCATCAGCAGCAACAGAGGAGGCAGCAGCAGGGGGCGGGGCAGGGGCGCATGCAGGTGGCAAGCTTGCAAAAGCCATGCAGCGAGCCCCGCCACCCTCTTCCAAGCAGCAGCAGCAGCAGAAAGCAGGCGCCCAGATCAAAGCGGCCCTGCAACCACGGGCGCTGCTGTTCCAGCAGTGCCAGCGCTCACGCTGGACACAGCCACGCTATGATAAGCTGGCAGGGCCAGCAATGCAGTACAGCGTGAGTAGATGACTGTGCGCGCGTTACAACATTGATTGTTTTTGAAGCGTGATTTCAGAGGTGCAAGAGCCCTTGTTCAATACATTTACATTGTAGCCACCTGATATCATCTGGCAGCAAAAAGCAAGCGCGTGTTCAAGGCGTAATTTGAACTACCACTGCTGCCTCAAAGGTGTGCAGGTGGTGACTTCCAATCTTACTATGAGCCACCGCCAAACCTGTTAGGCTGCTATTGCGACCCTTGCCGCTGCCAGAAGCGAGCGCCTTGACGTCTAAGGCAGTGTTGTATCCACCTGAACTTTCAAGGGAATGTGCAACAGTTGAATGCCCAAAGCGCTAAACCACAAATGACTCTGCACAAGGGCATAGCTGAAATTAAAGCTGCTGGCAGTTTTTAGGAGTAATAAGGACAGCAGACCTTGGCATGATCTGTAAGAGTACCTTTCTGTTCAGCTTATGCATGCTCTTGAAACTCAGCACAGCTGCAAGTGTGGACGGGTCCATCGACAATCCAACTGGTGCCCTGAAGGTTCCATGGAATTGGTGCAAAATTGATCCCCCACATCCATCAAAAGGAGGTTTAGAGCGTCTTACATGCAGGTCAGCATTGATATGGGCCATCGTGCACCCAAGGGCAGCGTTGCCAGGCGGCGTGGTTGGGTGGGTGTGCGCACCTTCACAATGCCAGAGCTGCAGGGTGGTGCTGAGGAGGGCGGAGAGCAGTGGGTGTGGGACAACGCACAGGTGTGTGTTCTTAGGTGCTGCTGCGTGTGAAACTTTGGGTGCGTGTGTTTGTTTGTGGGCTTCATCACCTCTGCTGCTCTGCAGCAGCTTCAAATTATAATTCTGAAAGGATCCATAAGGCATGCAAGCATGAATCAGCGCAAAGAGCTTCAGGCTTGCATATAACCGTATAGGCCTTCCTTTTAAAAGAAAGCAGTCTAGGATCCGCTGCTTCTAACCCTAACCCTAACCCTAAACCCTAACCCCTGTTTTGAGTGACCAGATGAGCCTGTCAGCAGTTGCTACCCTCCAAAGTTAAATGTGTTTGCAGCTGGTAAGTTTTCATTCTTCTTGTGTTCCAGGTAAATAGAGGTGGAACATATCAATGGTGCAGGTTGCACTTGACTGCTTGAGCAAAATGAAGAGCTATCTATTGCTCTGCGATTGAACATGCACGCGCTGAGGCTCAGCTTTGTGGCTGCCAAACAAATTCTGGTCTGTCTTCAGCCTTCTGTACTGCCTCTGAACGCCAAGCTCAAGCTGTTGCAAAGGCGTTGCTGATGGGCAACTAAGGTTTCCAGAGCAAGCCTTATTTCTTGCTCCACTTTTGCTGCAGGATGCTCAAAACGCTGTTGCCACACGTGCCCTGTTTGAGCTGTTTGGGGAGGAGCAGGCACTGCACCATTCCATGGCACCTCCCTTCAAAGATCTGTGGCTCAGGTGACCCCAATGCTGCTACTGTGTGAGCTTGTGTGAGCCTGTGTATTGCTCCCTCGGATGTTATTGTAGGCCAACTTGTGCTGTTTGGAGGAGGTGCAGGCCTCCCCTTGTAGAGTTGTCCTGCACAGTGCAGTGGTCTGTGTCTGCTAGTTATTGTGGGTGATGTCTTCATGTACTTATGGACCCTCTCCTGTCGATGGGCAATCCTGTCCCAGCCATGCCTTTTCCAGAGGCACACACTCACAGAAGGACATAGCTCTCACAGTGTGCCCTTCAAACAATTTTACCAGGTGGGAGGCCAAAGGCTCAAAGGATCAAAGTGCTGACATCATGGAAGCCCAGCAGGCCAGGGTAGGCATGTGCTTGTGTTACTGATTTATGAATTCAACGTTATGTACAGAGAAGTCAATAGGCGAGGTTACATTGCGCTTGTATTGCATGAGTGAAAGAGAACAAGGGATAAGTGAGATCATTCTTGCAGGGTAAGCTTTGTAGTACTGGATATGGCAGCAAAGGTTTTGGCAGCGCTTTAAGGCAGAGTAAGACTGCAGATAGCAGGCACCAGCTAGGTTCTATCCTCCCATAACATCATGCACATGTGGTTGGGCACCCGTGTGCAGCAGCTGCCGGCTGAAGAGCTGCAGAGAGGTGTGGTTCAAGTCGAGAGCATTCATAGCATGTGCATCATGTGCTTCTGTGAACACCATGCCGAATGCAGGATGCCTTCGTGCAGCAGCTGCTAGCTGAGAAGCTGCACTTGGTGGGGCAATCACCACAACCCAGTGGTGTCTCGCCACCATCAGGCGTTAGCGCTCCCACACAGCAGGACGCAGCAGTAGCTGGGGTCAGCACAGAAGGGGAACCTAGCCAGCATCAGGGGACAGGCTTGTATGACACCCGTGCTATTGACACTGTGGAGCAGGTGAGATTGCTCACATTCAAGTGTCAGTAGCTCTTGATTGCCTGCATTGTGCACTTTTGAGGTCACTTGGGTGCAAAGGAGTAGCTCAGGGGTGTCCACACCAACCAGGCTAGTTCCACTTTGTGTCCAGTTTGACTCTGGGAGATTTTACCAATTAACATAAAAAAATCAGGCTGGCCAGCAGGGGAGCTGGTACCTGCAAGACACATGTTGACGCTGCAATGCAAGTCAGATGGCCAGGATGCATTGCCTTACTGGATTACTTGCACTGAAGTTGCATGCAACTTCAGCCATACAAGGATGGACAACATACTGAGTCTAGCTGCTAACTATTGTGTTTTATTTACTGATGCATGTTTCATGTCAAGTTAGACTTTTAGCTCAGCTGACGAAGGCCATTACTCAGGGTCGAGCCATTTCTGGTCAGGCTTAAATGTCTTGCACTCAAATGCAAGTGTTTACCTTTTAGAGCAATAATGTGCAAATGTCTGCTTTTAAAGTAACATTGAGCCCCAAAAGCACTTGAGTTGTCTCATGCATGCATCCCTTCTATGTATTGGTCAATCTGAGCCACAGGAAGAATGGCGGGAACTTTTGGAAGAGGCGCCCACAAAGCTTGAGAAGGATATGGAGCAGCGTCAACAGCAGGAGGAAAAGGACAACTGCATGTACCGCTCAGATGTCCCACAGGTGATCTGCCGCAGCCACAAACCTTCACCATTAATCTTTGTTGCATTTCACAACCTACAGTAAACACAACTGGGAAGTTGAGGGGAAGTTGAGAACAGGCTAGGTCGAATAGGAAAGAAACCAGGCCTGGTGCGCGTGAGGATGGGAGGTTCCACCCCTGTCAAAGACGGATCCTTTGCTAATGGTGATGACTTTTGGTCTTGCCCAAAATACCCCTTTAAGTCCAAAGTGGTTAATTGCGTAGCTAATCCTTTCCTTCTTTGTTTCTTTATGGCAAAGTACACCTTGAGGGGTTGTAGTCTTTCACGTCAAAGTGTACAATTCACAGGGTTTTGCAAGTGCAATGCAGTGCAGTCTTTGCAAAAAACAAGAAATACGAATGCTTCAGGCCTATTTGAAGCATCCCCAGCATGCATCCAACATGCACCTGTGATTTGATGCACGCCACATACATCACATCACAGCTTCTGTATCTGGTCATAGTCGGATGCATACAACTTGTAACTGTCATCTGATGCATGCTGCAGCCAGTAGACTGCCAGGTATACACACCTACCACTAATTGAATGCAAGAACGTGTCCTGCTGGCTCGGGGAACGCACAAAGGTTTCAGAGAAGCCTGGAAACTTAGTTGGCCTAAGTTGAGGGTTCACCCATTGGGACGATTTATACACATCACGTTGCGGCTTCACACCTTGATTGCAGACAGCAGCGGAGCAGCGTACCTCCCAGGCGTTGCGGTCAGCTCTAGAGCAATGGTGGACCAGTCCGCCTGGCGTACCCATGCTTGCAGGTATAGGCTGATTTGGAAATGATGAAAGGTCTTGGCTTTCATTGCAAGGCTTAGAATGCGATGAATGTGAAATCAACAAAGAGTCAATAGATTATTATATGTAACTGGCAACAGGTGCAAAGGAAAAGAAGGAAGCTCTGTTGGTAGTAAATGATGCATTGGTGGAGGAGACATGTTGGCGCCTCTTCCGCTGGAGGTAAATCAGGACAGATCAATGGTATAGCAGTGATGCTAATGCAGGATCTTGGACTTTGGGTTGCGATCATTCTTGCATCTAATGTACAGACTCGTTTACAGCATGAACCTCAGCTAATTTGTGAGAAGTGCGCATGCTTGTTGGAAAGGAGGCATTGCTACACGTAGAACATGTGCTGAGAGATGCCACACTGTTGCAATAACCCGACCCTTGCAGGTAGGCCTAATCTTGCAGTTACCCTCAAAGCAGCTATATGCCCCTTGGTCTTTGGTTGCAGGCGTCTTCTGCTTCAGCTGAACTGCCCTTGTAGGCAGGTAAAGATATGTAAGATTATGTTTATGCCCCTTAGCTTTAACTTTAAGCTAAAGCAACCTGCAATCTTGTAAAGTTCTTTTTGCTCTATAACAAACAAGAAGTCTGCCAAGCCTTGCAACTCTTGTACCTCTTCATCTGTTGCTCGCTCCACCTCTCCCACCGCAGTGTTCCCCCGCTGCCTGCTCATCCTGTTTTACCATGCACATGTATACGAGCAGCTGCATCTCCTGAACTGACCGAGCTTCACATAACAGTCACTGAGTGAAGTGTGGACTGTAGCCTCCTCTTTATATTTCTTCCTGCAGGCAGCTGTGTCTCTGTTCCCTCTATTGTTGTAGGCAGATGTAGGCGGGGTGACTAGCCTGGTAGTCTTCCTTGTCTTCTTTTTCTGATATTGGTCTCTGGTTGGGGGCAGCGTGGTGCTAGCATCTGCGCATGCCCCTTTCCTTATGATGCTGGCTAATCAACCTGATGCTTTGGGAGTTGCTACTTTTGCTTCTGAGTGCCTGAAGTGCTGTGGCTGACCTGATAGTTTCCTTGCCTTTTGTTTGGCTTTTGGTCTTTTGTTGCAGGCGTCTTCTGCTTCAGCTAAGCCGCCCTTGCAGGCAGGTACAGCTATGTAACCTTAACCTAACCTTATGATGCTGGCTGTGAAATCACTACCAGTGGATCCTTTTCTTTTCTTTGCAGGTAACTTCTGCTTCAGCTCAGCTGCCGTCGTAGGCAGGTACAACTATGCAACCTGAACCTTACTTGGTGTAGGCTGTTTCCTGCTTCCTTCTCAATTTCCCTTCTTTTCCCTGTTCTACCTGTAGGCAGGCGAGGGCTGCCCATCAGCGCAATCCGCGATGGCATAGCAAGCGCACTCATTCAGCATGACGTGATAGTGGTCAGCGGAGACACAGGGTGCGGTAAAACCACACAGGTGGGTGGTCCAGACCGCAAGTAACTTTGTCCTAAGCAAATGGCTCCCACAGCCAACCTTTACAACACTTTTATCATGTATCCATAGCCCCCGTTATTACGTAAGTGGTGCACCCAAGAATGATCAGTATGGAGTCTAAGGTAACGTGCTCTTCATCTTGGACAGTGTGCCAATCGCATTCACCGCAGATTGTGAGCTTGTATGGGTACATGTTTACATGATGTCACTGCATTTCCACTCCACCAGGCCATGACAAATTGACGTACAAACACAGTCACACGCGTGCGGTAAGGTGTATCCTGTCCTTGGTGTCTTGTTCTTGCAAGTTGTAGGCGTCTTCTGCTTTAGCTAAGCTGCCCTTGTGGGCAGATACAGCTATGTAACCAACTAATAATAGGCTATTATAACATTTTTAATTGAACTTACACGCATGCATCTTCCCTTGTAGGAAGGTACAGCTGTGTAGCATTTGCCATACACACATACACCTTCCCTGCATTGCTCCTTCTTCGTTCCTCATGCACTGAGGCGACGTCAACTATAGCATCCATTGTGCACCACCTCTGTCACTTGCTTTAAATGTGCGCAACCTTCACTGAGTACTTTTGTCTATGCCATTGTGGCCTCAAATGCAGTCTACTTCTGGCATGACTCTGAACTGTTTGCGCTTGTCAAGATCACATTGGCGTAACGCAATGGCATTTCATAACTTGCTCACAATTGCGCCAGTTTTATGCACTTGATGTAACAAAATGATGTCGATGTAGCTTGCATCATAACGCGCGCGCATGCACAAACACACACACACACACACACACACACACACATACACACACATACATTACTCAAAGTTGAACATGATGATAGCCTTCTTCATAAACACCCTCATATAGGTAATAAGATGCACGGGTAAGTTTAAGCATATTGCACAAACGCCCTCTCTTACTCATTATGATACATAGTTATGGGAGGCAGTCCCATGCATCATACCAAACAGCACCCACTGTGCCTTATTCTTGCGTCGCTCAGGCAAGGCAATCGGTGCTGATTCGCCCTGCAGACCCTTTGTCAAAGCATGTACCCTCCTAACTACTACCTCCAGTGAAGCTTTTACACCAGAACAACAAACTTCCTTTTTCCCTTTGTAAATCTACTAGTTTTTTATGAGCTGGCTAGCAGTCGCATTTCTTGACTAAATCATTCAGTAAATGCCTTATTTCTGTAAACCCCCTGAAATTTCCCTGTAATCCCCTATCTCCTAACCCGGTACACGTAACTGCTCCTTGCATCGTTCATTGAACCCTTGCACCATTCATTCATCACACCAAGCCATGGGTACGGACTCCTTGCAGAACCTTTGGGCATGGGTTTTACAGGCTGTGCCTGCATCTGCCTTGCATGCCTGCGCACAACAACATACATTGTTTGTCTTTGCGTCCTCGACTGTATGCACTCTCTAAGGCCTGAGGCCTAAACAAGCGTGTGACCAGCAGCACAAGCAAGGGCAGGTGCAACTAGGCACACCATCGCGTGTTCCATACCTCCACGAAGCGTTGCTCACATTCCTCTACAGCCTGCAGGTTCTCTGCATGCAGCAGGGCAATAGGACCAATACTTTTGCAGCGCTCGCTGCAGCTGCTCTCACTTGCTAAGTTGTAACGCATCTCTTCCGGTTCTGGCACATGCCACATACTGAGTACACTACAACATGTACACGAGCAGCAACGCACTTTTTCCCATGCCCAACCAGCGCAGAAGGGGGGGCCCCCTGCAACGGTCCATCGCTTGCAAGGAGCAGCTCGCACTGCATTAAAAAGGAGCAAGAGAGCTGAGCTGTTTGTACAAGAGTCTGCCTTCCTTGCGTGCTCATGTACACCTTGACAGTGCTTTGCATTCACGCACACACATATGCGCGCGCACGCACACGCACACACACACACACACACACACACACACACTCACACACCTAGCTCCCAGCATGCAGCGGTTGTCCACCTCAGCTTTGCAGTGTTTCAACATGGCTTGTCTCTCCTTCTCATTACGGAAGACCTGCATGGCTCAGATGCTGCTGACTGTGATGCACATTGCAAGCCACCATGCCTTACATCCTTGCTCCACACCTACCAAACAATCCTTTCCATCGATTTTGGTGGGAACCCGCAGCGATGGCTTGGGGGGGTCGTAGACAGTTATGCCCAGCAAATTGCATGCCTCCCTCTCTTCTTTCGATGTGGCCATGTTACCTAGTCATCCCTAGAAAGCGCCAACGCCTATCGAATTCGATTAATCTGTTGTAGTTGACGCTCATAATTCGTTAGATCGAGATTCATCATCACCAGCTCATCATTATTTCATTATTATTTCCTACTTATTTTAACTACAGGTACCGCAATATCTCCTCGAGGATGCCACATTGTCTGACCAGGGGGCTCGCTGCAACGTTGTGTGCACGCAACCCAGGCGCATCGCTGCCATTTCAGTTGCGGAGAGGTGATTAATTCATAACTGTTGAGAAAATTTGACGCTTGCACACACACACACACACACACACACACACACACACACACACACACA
>QAXF01002452.1:4739-16669 GCA_004335645.1 Dunaliella sp. WIN1
ACGCAAACACACACACACACACACAAACACACAAACACACGCACGCACGCACGCACGCACACAGACGCACGCACTCAAACGCACATGAGCATGCAAACACACACACACACACACACACACACAAGCATGCACGCATACACCCCTCTTGCTCCCCCTCAGGCTTTGCATCATGGCAGCACCGGCTGAGCATGGCAGGGGGTGTTGCAACCATAGCTGCCAGCCTGCTGCTTTGTGGCCCAACTACCTTGCTACCACCACCCACGCATGCTGCTCCAGCCCCTGACACAGTCCGGGCCGCTGCTGTCAGAGAGCAGAGAAGATGGGGTTTTGAAAATCCCAACAACATGCATGGGTCACAGCCACAGCAAAACCATGTGGCCTCTGACGAGCCCATCGGTGACATTTCATCAGAAGTAAGGGTGACAGCGGAGCAGCATGGTGTTTGCTTATGGTCCCCCTACTTGCCAGCGTAAGGCAGTTGTGAGAGCTGACATTTGGAGGTTATGTGGATTATTGATTAGTTGAAGAAGCTGCGGATAACTAGGTGATCGACATGTTACCTGATCAGCCCATGACCAGAAGCTTGTGATCCTCAAATCCTGCCAGCACCCAGCCTGCCCATGCTAACCCCGCAGCCACACCTCCCTGCTGCAGCTGGAAGACAAACTACTGGAGGTGACGCGGCAAATTGAGACGGGCATCGAGGGCTTTGTGGACCAGATCGTGCCCAGTATCCCTGGGAACCGACCGGCTACACAAGAGGTACCCAAGAGAGGGGCGTGTGTAATAAGCATGCTTACAAAGGTTGCAAGCATTAGGCCTTCAGTCAAGGCGTGCGATAGCTAGCTTGCTCATATAAAGCAATGCATTTCAATAAGGAGGAAATGAAGCTTGTTGTTTATTTGAAAAGGCAGATTTGTCTTCAAGTACTGTCTGAGGAAGTAAGGTTGCATACTTCTTGCAGAGAGGTAAAACCTGGGGATGAGTGCAACGAAAAAGGGCATGCTCCTTGTCAGCTTGTTCTGGGTTGCCAACATGCTGCTGTTTGTGATGCGCCATTATTGGTCGTTCCAGGCTTCTGACAAACTGACCGCTTAATGGAGGGTTTAGGAGAAAAAGCTGATCCTGTCTGCACGCTGGTAGGGGTGATGGCATGTGTGCAGCCGCAAAGTTCTGTGCTGCACCTGCAGGAGCACTTTAATATTGAGTGCCAGTGGGGCTTCAGGCTGACTACGGCCTATCGGACTCGTACTTTTGCCAAGTACATATGTGTTGATGTACTAGCTTGCAATTCTTAACTTCTGCCCTGCTTTTATGGAACCCATCATATGATAGCATGTGATATGAACAGTAACATGTCATGAATCTATTACTTTCTGCACTCCAGGAGGCTGAAGTGCTGGACGCAAAGGCTCACCTATTAATTCAAGAAGTCTGGGAAGTGGTGAGTCACTAAGTTTTGCAACAGACTTGCCTCCTTGCTTAGCAATCAGCAAATTCCTGCCTCGTTGGCTGCATCCGCCAGCATGGTTCAGCTCGCTAGTTGGATAGCCCAAGTACATGAGGGAGAGCCTCAAGGTGAGGTGATGGAGTGAAGAAAACTGCTCAAGTGTCGGCATCTCACACCTTCACACTCAGGTTGATGATAACTATCTAGATGCTCGATCATCTGGTTGGGACAGGACGCGATGGGCTCGGTTGCGCGACGAAGCCTTGGCTAAGCGCTATTCAGACACTGCAACAGTACATAGGTGCGTGGACAGGTGCACGTTCGTCTGGCCGTCTTGTCTCTCCTATCCTGCCCTGTACGACAGGACTGACTTTATGTCAGTGTTCTAGACTTCAAACTCAAGCAAATCAACCCGTTGTGATGGTTCCTTTGATGGATAACTTGCTGTAGATTCCAGGAGCACCAGGGAGGTGACCTGGCACCGCTGCTCAGGAAGCACACACCTCAATTCAGCTGATACTGGCTAGCTCAGCTTGTTGGAAGCGCCTCAGCACCCCTTGTTGGCCCCTACTATTGCAGGACCATGCAGGAACTTCATCAGTACTCAAGAGGCTTACTGTTATGGAGGAGGCACCCAGCTTCCTCGTATAATTTTACACCACCGAATACATCATGTAAATTACTTTAGCATGCAATGCTGCTCAGCTACAGCTCTTGTGCCTCTTATTGCAGAACTGTACGAGAAATGATTGCGTACGGCTTGAAAGACCCTTATTGCCGGTTCATCCAGCCTTCTGAACTTCAAGCCATGAAGAAGTACGATGTCACAGGCATTGGCTTGAACCTTGGTACCTCGGAGGAGTACATCTTGAAAACTGTGAGTTGCTGTTAATATTGCTGAGACCGCTACGGTGCGCAGTTGCTAGTGCTTATGAGAAAGGCAAAAGCTTGTTAATTGACAGTAGCGTGTTTGCTATTAATGGCTGCATTGGGCTATTATATGAGGCTATATACAGTCGTGTTTGCCCACATGAGCTAGATTGATATCGCGAGCATTGGCTAGAATTAAGGTTACATAGCTGTACCTGACTATATGGGCAGGTTAGCGGGCAACGGCTAGCAGAAGCCTGGCATCTTTGAAGGGTACTTGGCGGGTGTCATCCAATGCACCATCATATCCTTCTAACGCATAGGTTATATGTGAACAACCTCCAAGCTTGTAAGCTGCAAACCTTGAAAAATGCAGGCGTTAGCTTTAGAAGGCATTGAAGCGCACCTTAAAACCGTGTATGCTTTGCAATCACCGACTGCTGCCTAGTTGGGCAGCCTTGGAACCTTTGTGTGAAGAGTGCTGTGTACTTTTTGCAAGTTTCTGTGTCGTCTGCCACCTCTTACACAGTAATTCAAAGCTTCTGTACCTTCACACACAAGACATGTACAAAGATGTATGCCAACTACTGCCTGTCTCTCGTATACTTATCCACACAGAACCGTGAGCTGCCAGCTGATCGTCCCACAGGACCAGCAGGCATCTTTGTGGTTGGGCTGTCAAAAGGCAGCCCAGCAGATAAGGTGTGTGATCTTTACTTTGTGTTTTATACTATACAAGAGGTGTAGGCAATTACAGCTGTTGACCCTTCTTGTAGGCAAGCTTGCTCGTTTACTTTTCAAGTTCGGAAGAACGACTTATCCTGGATGGCTGACTAAGCTTGATTTTCCTGTTATCAAACTTGCAGTTGCACTGTTGCTCTTACAACACATAAGGAGGACTTCGTTTTTGTTCTTGCTTGGCACAGGTCGGTGTGAGCCAAGGGGATCAGCTGCTCAGGGTCGATGGGCAGCCCTTGCAAGATAAAACCCCTTTCCAGGTAATGCACATTACTTTTGCTTTTCTGTTTAATCAACACAACAGAAATATCAAGCCAATGGAATCATTTGCCAAGTACTTAAACACCTGCTTAGTCCGCCTTGCTGCTCTTGATTACTCTCAATTGCTACAACGCAGGTGGCGTCACTCATTGCTGGGGCAGACCAGTCTGCAAGTAGCCCAGAGCAACTCCAGCCTTATGTTGATATTCAGGTAAACGCTGGGTATTTATTCCCTCTGGTTGCCTTCAAGCAAGGAACAGGTGGAAAAAGGTGGGAAAATACGACTTGCTTGGTCCAGTGTGACTAAAACTTGCATCAAATGGCTCTGGCCATTGTTGTGCTTTCACACTGCTGCATGTAACATAGAAGTGAGGCATATCCTTGAATAGAGCATGCACACATGCAATGTTTACTCCAAAGCCTTACTCAGTCCACCATCGCCCTTGCTTCAGGTGTGTGAGATGTCATAACCAACCTGCCTCACGAGCTCTATTCAACATCTCAATCCATAAGCTGCATGTTGACTTTTGCAAGCTCTGCTTGCAACATTTGCCTCCGTATGCTCTCTCTCTCTACGCACCCTTTCCAACTTCTGATCTCTCACTGGTGCCCTCTCGCAGTTGCAAAAGCTTGATGGCTCTCTTGCCGATGTACGTGTGGACCGCCCTGTGAGACAAGTCACCTCACCAGTCAGCAGCAGCTTGGGAACTGTGAGTGTACATGAAATGCTGGTCCTTTGATAGCTACATTGGCCCGGTTGAGGTATGCAGTCAATACGCACCTGCGCTTTCAGAGCTGCGCTTCTTCTTGTGTTTGCACAAGGGTGCAGATAAGCTCAACCAAGCTCATTCCCTGCTTGTTCAGCACGTAAGTCCCATCTTTGGTCTGCTACTTTATAAATTGCTTAAATTTGTCTGTAAAACGCATGTGCAGGTGGGCAGTGAGCCTGTCGGGATCTTGCGGCTGTCATCCTTCAACGCTCGAGCACAACGGGACTTGGCCACTGCTATTACAAGCTTAGAAAGGCAAGGTGCCAAGGTGGGCAAAATGGCTTTCATAGCTCATTTACATAAGATTTTAGCAAATGCCATTGGTGATTGAGGTACAGAGTGTCATAGACGATTCAGTGCTCCCGTTATAATTTTTTTGATGCACCTATGCTTTCCTTAGCAGACCCTACCGGGCGCGCACAGAAATTCAGTAAACATGAAAGTAATCATATGAGGCTTGCAGTTGTGTGATTCCATGCTGTCTGACATAACTCTTTACTGAATGCTTAAACGTCTGCAGTCATTCATCCTAGATCTTAGAGACAATCGAGGCGGGCTGGTGTCAGAAGGATTAGAGGTGGCACGCCTGTTCTTAGAAGGTAGGCCCCAGGATCTAGTACGTAGCGGTAGTCCAACATCTGACCAAGTTTTTAGATCTGGCTAGCCAGACATTTAAAAGAGTTCTTAATGAACGTTTAGGCTTAGTCTGCACCATGGGTCCTGTTGGACAGCCTAATCGATGCACCCTGCATTTTGAGCAATCCTGGAATGTACAAAATAATAACCTATCCCAATATTTTAAGGCCACCTTTGTGCGTTGGTGTATCTAATGAGGTCAATAAGTGACAACCTTGTCTGTACCCTAACTTTTTACTCCCCTACCCGCATCCAGGCTCGTCGCCCATCGTTTACACAGAGAGTCGAAGTATACCTTCAGAAGCACCCCGGGCCCAGAGCCCTGCCCTCACGACTTTGCCCCTCATGGTATGCATTGCAAGTGTTGCCCATCTAGTATTTGCACCAAAGTTTAGAGCTTTTGCAAGGTGATGCTTATTAGCCATCCATGTTTAATTCACTGATGACTTGTTTCTTTAATAACCCCAGCAAACCCGAGTTGAGCAACGTTCTAATCCCATGCAGCTAGTCTGCTGTACCTGCAAAGCCTCATGGTAGAGGCAGGGCAGCTGCATTGTCTGCAGAAAATCCTTGCTTTGGATTAGCTGACAAATGCATAGTATAGGTGTATCCTTGCTACCATCTGAGCTCCAGGATGTGGCAAGCCTGGACATAAGGGTAGTCTCCTGGTGATGTGTTTGACTTCATGACTGCTTCAGGGCACCTTGCAAGCTTCTAAATCCATGTTGGCTTTGCTGCCAAAAATCTGCATGCAAGCAGGCTTATTAGATTCCCACATGGGACCAGCGGCTTTCCGTTCCTCCTTCTGGGAAAGGCGATGGTGTCAGAGCCATCAAGGAGTCATTGCAATCTCTCCGAAGCAAGGCATGTAGGGGACAAGGTCATGGGCTACAGGACAAATGCAGGTTAAGCAGCTGCTGCATTGGCTGCTTTCTCATAAGGCACTATGAGAAAGGCGGCAACCTAATTGTTTGCTGTTAGAAGGATAATGCCGATGCTCATGACTGAGCCACTGAACAGGGTGGAGGCCTTGTGCAAGTTTTCTCAGGAGAGCCCAAGGCCGCTTACAGGCACCAGATATACAAGTAGAGTGGTCCCTATGGTAGGGAGAAAGGGGGTCGAGGTTGCTGAGGTCTGCGCTCATGCGCTCATTGCTCCATTCCTTCCATGAATGCAGGTGTTAGTCAATGAACACACGGCAAGTGCCAGCGAGATTGTTGCAGGAGCCCTACAGGACAACTGCCGAGCCGTGTTAGTGGGTGAGAGTGCTGTGTTGCTCTTATGTACAGCTGTCTGCGCTTTATAAGCAGTGTAACTGCATTCACTGACAGCCATGAAGCCTGACTACTCTCTGCGCAAGCAGCATCTTTTCCTGCAGCCTGTAGGCAGCATCTGATATAAGTTTTTGCCGCTCCAAGCTGAGTTTTAAGATGCACTGGTCCTGCACAGGTAGCCGCACGTATGGAAAAGGGCTCATTCAAAGTGTGTACGAGCTGTCAGATGGATCTGGGATGGTCTTGACGGTGAGTCACCCTGTCGCTCATTGCAACCATTTATCTAGTTGCACATTCTGCTTCTGCTCTTTCTTCCAAGCTGTATGCTGTCTGTTAATCCATAGGGCTCCTTGTTACCGACTTGCGTTGTGGCAGCTCACAGGCATTTGTTGCGTAAAATTCATGTCATTTGCCCTACTTGGGTGTTTTATTTGTCTGCTGGCTGACTGACTGATCTTCAGTCCATGCAATAACGCTTTCTTGACTGCAGGTGGGCAAGTATCTGACCCCCAACCAAACAGACATAGATCGCTCTGGCATACAGCCAAACTTCAGCTCCAAACCGAGCTTGCAAGCTGCCGCGGACACATTACAAGCCTGCAGAGCCCCACGTGTTAGCTAAAAAAATTTGCTTTGGGGTTGAGCTTTGACGGGAATACACTGCATTTGCTCACTTCTTAATGTTGGCAGCACAAATTGAAGTGCCATGCATAGGGGTGAGGAGCTGCTGTGACAATTATACATGCTTGTTGAGTGCATCAACCGTCCTTGTTGGGCATTGACGATGTAAGAAGCTCCTTTCCCCCAAACAGTTTCTCATCGCATAATACATTATGATCAAAAAGCTTACAGCTGCAATAAGCATTCTGCCTGAAGTGCAACATTCTTCAGTAACTATTGCAAAAGCTTAAGAAGGTTCTTTTCTTAGCATGCAACTGAGTTATGACTTGTGTGCTGTCACAGACATTATGTCAGAGTGCCCTATCCAGCTCATGGTAAGGTTAAGGTTACATAGCTGTATTTGCCTGCAAGGGCAGCCTAGCTGAAGCACTGCAAAAGACGCCTGCAACCAAACACCATATCATTAAGAAGGAAGGCGAGGAAGGCTATCAGGTAAGCCATAGCAATTTAGGCAATCAGTAAAAAGAAGTAGCATCTCTTAAGGCGCCAAGTTGGTATACGAAGGTCACCATCATGAAAGACGGTCTTGCAAGCGGGTTGACTTACTTTCCTGAGCGGAACTGAAGAGACGCTGATCTGGTTGCGTAATTACAATGGATCTTCACTGGGACTGTCTTAGATAGTATGCTCTTCATCTTAGACTGTGTGCCATTCACAATAGATTCAGAGCTCGTATAGGTACCTGTTTTCATGACATCTCAGCATTTTTACTCTCGTGGTATGCTTTGAAAGCAGACGTGCCAACTTGTCTCGGTAGCTAATTCTACTCTCTTCTTTCAATGAGGCTTGACCAGGTTACACTTTTATTCTAGTTCAGCTAGTAATTTGCCCTTGTAGGTGGGTACAACAGCTGCTGCTAGCTGTATTATGTGTCTTATAGGTATAAAATTATGACTCCAAGTTCAACATAAGAAGTTCTTATACGTGCTTCCTTTTCTTGGCTCTAACTGGTCTTTGGTGGCAGGCGTCTAATGCTTCGATTAAGGGGTTATTGGATATGGTTTTGTAGCTGCAATTGCAATTGCCTATGAAGGCAGCTTGGCTGAAGTATACTACGTCTACGTAGATGACACCTACAACAAAAGACCAACTAAGCCAAGAATAAAGGTGAACACTTATCATGTCAGCCACAGCAATTCAGGCACTGCCTGAGTGGCACTCAGTAACGGAAGTAATAACTCCCAAAGCAACAGGTTGTTGATGAAGCCTTTTCAGCCTCCTTCCAGCTTGGCCACCACCAGCCAATACGTGAACATCCATAGGCTTGGGCAGATAGGAAAACTTTCTTGTTCCGGCTGTTATGAAAAAAGACATCTTGTTGGCTGGATTGGTGGAATGAGCTAGACTATTACCCCTAAGCAAAGATTTGCAGCTTTGAATGTAAGTTACACTACAGAAACATATAACTGCCTCAGTGTGCACGTACGGGCATTGTAGCAAAATAATATAGAACATGCTGCTCATCCTGAATGTCCCATTGAATGATCCTGGCAACCACAATGGTTGCAACCACAGTTCTGGCCTTGCCTGCATAAATTGAAGTAGAAGGCCTAGTTCAACCTTCGACCAAGTATTTCATGTGTAAGCACGGATGCAAGGTCTGCTAATTTGTTTGCAACATGCTCTAGCTACCCCAAATGCAGGTACCTGGAAACTTCCCAAAAGTAAGGGTTAAACCCTTTCTGCAGCAGACTGAGCATCATCAACAAAAGGAGATAACAGGCCAACACCTTAGTTCAGTCCTACTAATTTGTGAGGGACACGGGTTTAGGGGGCAGCTATGTAACCTCAACCTTAACCTTAGGGGGCAAGTGGTTGTCTTGCCTGGCCTCCTTGGTCTAGTGCTTCGCTGCTGGTTAGGGTGTTTTTGCTGGTGTGGTCCCCCGCCTGCTCTCTTGGTGTGCATGGGATTGCTGAGCAGGACCTGCCCGCTTGGGAGACGCTGTGCTTTACCTGCGCCTCTTGCTCTGGTTGACTTGCTGCTTGGACTGCTTCTTTGGCTTTGGCCCCTTCTTGTCTGACTGGTGGGGAAGCTGTCTGTGCAAGCATGTGGCAGTTTCATCTTCTCAATCATGCTGGCTGTGTGAACACTACCAACGGAGACTTTACTTCCTTTACTTGTCAAGGTATGAATGCTCAGCTGAAGCGACCCTATTCCAGGCTGGGGCAAAGGGTGAGCTTTACAGTTTCATTACTTCAGCTATCATAGCTGAGCATGATTCCGCCCTCGCAGGCAAGCAAAGGTATTCCGCCAATTTTGTCAACTACACGCAAGGCTTCTAGTACTGATTTTTTCCTCTGACTTACTACTAGGAGCAGGACACTTCGCGCATCCTCCATCCCATCAGACTGTCATCTCAGGCTCAATGTATCAACTTTCATGCTCTAAAATCCATCTCAGTCTTCCGGTCTACGTCGAGCACTAATTCAAGCCTGGAGGAATTCCCAGTGCTGGTTTGGAATTTAAACCATTTGTACATCTCAGCTGCCTTCATAGGTGGTAAAGGTGTGTAAACCTAGCCTATGTCCAACCAATAGAAGGGGCTCATATTAATTCCCTCAGTTCAGAAGTGGGCAATTCGATCCTGCCCATTGGCTTCATCGTAAAGCAACTCTGTCGGGGACTGCCGATAGCTTGCAAATACAACGCTTCTTCACCTCTGCAGTCAACAGCAATGCTAGATTGCTCCACAACATCAACACAGAAAAATACAGGTCCATAGAAGGTGCCTGGTCATGGCATCACAGCCATAGATGAACATGCATGCACATGTACAAAGGAGCTGTACACTGGCTGCATGTAGCAGTAACCGAATGAAAATTACGATAAAGGGTACAATAATGATACAGTGATGAAGCTTGGCAGACAGAAAACAAAACAAAAATGAGGGTACACTCTTCCAAGCACACATCAAATGCAGCTCAACTGTGCAGGCAGCCAATATGAACTTACAAGGATGCTTATCACTCAGCCAACAATTTATCCTCAGGCATACTGTACAATTCTTGAAATTTATGCTGTAACACATGAGTGAGCAATGAGGAGATAGCCAAATCAGTGCCAGAAACATTCCTAACCATCACGTAGCACCCGCTTCTGCCCAGTTGAACGGACTTCTTACTTCTTCATGTACTCTTGGCTGCATGCACAAAGCGTTGCAATGTACATGTGTGAAATGGACAGTACTCAGTGCAGGCACACCAGGATCACACACATTTTACAACTTAGCAGAACGTTTTACGCATGCTGAACTTGGCAAGCTTCCCCAATGCTCTGATGACAGCACAGAGTTGCCCTGATATCCTTTGACAAGGACATCGAGCGCGCAAACAGGTTGGGGTGGCAAAGCACACCAACTTAACTGCAGCTATCATAGTGGATGCAGTAAGCCAACATTGGAACGTACCTCTTGATAATCTCATCCCAAATAGATCCTGCAAAGTGAGTGCCCAAACGTGAGTTAGTGCCTCCTTCTCAGCCGTTCATGTTTCCTCTGTGCGTCAGGTACCAAAAGGTGAGATTTCACAAGCCCCAGCCCCAATAGCTAGGTCATTGCCCGCTTCCTCTATCTACATACATTTTATGTTATTTTTCTTCTTGGTGCGCTTGGCAAGTGGGATGAACCTAGTGTATATGTCCCCAGCCTGGCCTCATTGGAACTCCTGAACTCGCATACCTACCAGCATGGGTTGTGTCCCACTTTGCGCCAGCATTCTTCTCTGAGGGCCACGAGCGCTGCAGTAATAAGGCAACACAGTACAAGAGATGATCAGGCAATGTTCAATCACAAGAGGACATAAATGTATGAGAACGAGAAAGAGGGCACATGGGCAGGCAAGCTGAGGCAACTAGGATCAGTACAGACATAGGTCTGTCAGCAAAGGACCAGTATACCCTCATAGCAAGAACGACACTAGGACACCCCTGGGCACGGCTTGCTCCAGCTTTTATTTTTACTGATAACAAAGAAAGGACACCTGAGGCCAAGCATATTGTGACACAATAGAATCACGCAAGAAAGACATCCTCTACCTCCACCTGATCACAGGCCCGTTGCTACTCAGCCTGGTTCTCGTACATGAAAAGGAACTAGAGTGTGCCAGCATTGAACTGCGACAACATAACCATGCTGGAGACTCTAAGCAAAGGCAGATCTTGATGAATGCATGCGCACGTCCCAAGCTGCACAGGTGTAAATAGGCTTACGCTGCGGCTGTACAAGGGATCACAGCGCTAGCAAGCACATGAAACCATCCAGACTAGTGCCAGGGCTGCAATCCTACTGCACCTCCAGGAACAGTCAACCACATTACAAGGCACGCACCTTGTGTAAGTCTGCACCGCCTGACTCGAACTGTAAGAAGCCATCCGTTTTGTTGCTCATTGGTGGAGGGGAGTAACTGAATTTTGGGCTGCCAGTGGATGTCTGCGAAACACATATGTGGTGCGTCAATGACATGTGAATGGAGGCCTATGTTAGGGCCAATAGGCTGCACAAACCTGAGGGACATTTAACTCTCAGCTTAATAGAATAAGTTTTAGTATGCAAATCTAAGCTTATGACCAACAGCAGTTATGCATGTGTAAACCTCCCCGCATACATACACACCTGAACAGCTGCTTCTGCGGGGTTCATCTCTGGGGGCGCAGTGGGCTTAAGGACCTCTCCCTCAGAAGCAGCACTGTGCTTCATGCTCGCTTGGCTGCAAGCGGGAGGTGGGGGGCTACTGTTAAAGCGTGCACCACGTGCAAAGCTCTTTGCGCGTACACATGGACTGCGCAAGGTACATCTTCAATCAACCTAATTTCCAAGCTAATGTGCATAACACCTCTGCCTCATAAGCCCATTGAACTGGATGAGGCTGTATGTTCGCGCAAGGCCAACAAGTCAACACCACTCAGCAGAAGGACGGTGAGGGAGCTCACCTGCGGATCACCTCATCCCAGATGCTGCCCTCCCTTGTAGTGTCCCATGCCGGGCCATTTTTGAGGCTCGCTGGAAGCTGCAAGGATCAATGGAACAGTATTGTGATGCTGAGGTCAAAGGCTTTGGAGCCTGTCTGTGCAGCAGTTTCTGCAACATAATTTCTGCTTCGATAGGCATGCTTCAGGCAAATATCCCCAGCCTCATGCACTGCCTTTAATCAAGCATGTAATGCAACTGCCATATCCTTATCATGCTCTTTGTGGTGTGCGTGCGTGTGTGTGTGTGTGTGTGTGTGTGTGTGTGTGTGTGTGTGTGTGTGTGT